>CAXITT010000297.1:285762-303608 GCA_964033795.1 Lymnaea stagnalis
GGGGGGGGGGGAGAGTAGGAGATAACGGGGTGGTGGGACTCTGGAAATCCCGGATTTACTTTTTTTTTCCAACCCAATTCGTAGATGCAAGGCGAAGGTTGGTTCAAAGAAGAAGTCGAAAGACCGCGGGGTGGGGGGGGGGTGGGGGGGGGGGGGGGGTTGGCCCGTCATTTATTTTTAACTGTCCACGAAAGTGGCCGAAAAAATATCGCACCCGAAAAGATAAATTTAGATTTACTATCGCCGTGAGACAGGAATACATTTGAAATACTTCTCGATATACGGTAACGCTTTGGTCCGTGCAGATAGCATCGTGAGTTACGCAGACATAGGTTGACGCCGAACAGACCTCAAGTTCTTTCATAATGGATAGCCTTTAACGCGATTGGGCAACTGGATTGGGCAACTGAACAGCGCGTTACTGTCTCCGAGAGTATAGCGTAACAGCGTAACATACGACGCTACGTGACGAAACGAAGTTACTGTGTAAATAAAAACCGTAACGTAAGAACCGGAACAAATAGAATTTAAAAATTAGGGAGAAGGGTAAAACGGAAAAAGGGGGGGGGGCGCAACCGTGTGTTTATAAAAGTTGCATCACTATTGCTCACGTCACATTTCCCCAGATATACAAGCCACCAAACCATCTGACTTGGAAAGGAGTTCTTATCACAAAGATGGGTTGCATGCTTGTCATGCATTGCATGCCGCTAAGATGATAATAGTTCCAAATAACAAAAATCATGACGTGACTCAAGAAGGATGGAGACCAAAGTACCAGGAGTGAAGGGGGTCAGATGACGTGACGTGTGAAGGATGGAGACCAAAGTACCAGGAGTGAAGGGGGTCAGATGATGTGACGTGTGAAGGATGGAGACCAAAGTACCAGGAGTGAAGGGGGTCAGATGATGTGACGTGTGAAGGATGAAGACCAAAGTACCAGGAGTGAAGGGGGTCAGATGATGTGACGTGTGAAGTATGGAGACCAAAGTACCATGAGTGAAGGGGGTCAGATGACGTGACTTGTGAGGGATGGAGACCAAAGTACCAGGAGTGAAGGAGGTCAGATGACGTGACTTGTGAAGGATGGAGACCAAAGTATCAGGAGTGAAGGGGGTCAGATGACGTGACTTGTGAAGGATGGAGACCAAAGTACCATGAGTGAAGGGGGTCAGATGACGTGACTTGTGAAGGATGGAGACCAAAGTACCATGAGTGAAGGGGGTCAGATGACGTGACTTGTGAAGGATGGAGATCAAAGTACCATGAGTGAAGGGTGTCACATGACGTGACTTGTGAAGGATGGAGACCAAAGTACCATGAGTGAAGGGGGTCAGGTGACGTAACTTAATAAGGATAGAGACCAAAGCACCAGGAGTGATGAAGGATGAAGACCCAAAGAAACCTTTCGCAGAAAAATTCGGAAAGATCTTGGGAATAGACACCTAATCCTGCACACAGATTCACAGCCGGTCGATAGAAGTGTTGTCTTGGCCGATGTCGCAAAACACCAGCAATGCCCACGTGGAATGAAATAGTTATTAACGTTTGTTCTTTGCTTTTCTGATTTCAACGTTTATCAGGTCATAGATAATCCCTTCTTTAAGAGAAGCATTCAGAAGTCATGGTTTTATTTATTTCCGGAGCTTTGTGTTGTTTTTTTTTTTTTTTTCCTTGAGGATTTCCAAAACCACTTGTCGACCCCACCTCACCCCACACAAACAATTTAAATCCCTGAGGATGTATTGGTGTGGCGGGCTCAGTGACGTATACATACCGCAGACCCGCTGTTGATTAAATGGAACGTAATTCTGCCGGTGTCGGTGCATCATGCATGATTCCTGCTGGACCGGTGCCAGGCGTTTTATCTGCAAGCGGTTTCGTATCGGCCCAATGCGTTGTGTGTACACCACGGGGGCCTGTTGGAGGAACGTGCATGGAGAGAGGTCATGTGTACACCACGTGCCCTGTTGGAGAAACGGGCGTGGACAGAGGTCATGTGTACACCACGTGACCTGTTGGAGAAACGGGCGTGGACAGAGGTCATGTGTACAGCACGTGACCTGTTGGGGGGAAGAGCACGGAGAGAGGTCATGTGTACACCACGGGGCCTGTTGAAGGTACGTGTATGGAAAGCGGTCATGTGTACACCATGAGATCTGATGGAGAAATGGGCTTAGACCGAGATGTGTACAGCACGAAGACCTGTTGGAGGAAAGTGCATAGACAGAGGTGACGTATTACCTTCGGTAAGAGTTTGTGTACATATGTGCGATTATGTGTGTATGTATGTCAGTGCCCGTGTACATATGTCACTATATGCGTACGACGATTTGTTTGATGTTGCGTACATGGACACGAGTGTGAATACCAATGTATTTCTTTATGTTTGCTTTGTACATATTTGGATGAGTTCGACGATATTGTGTATATGTATGAGCCCGAGCTTGTGTGTATGTTTAAAGATAAGTCATTGTGTGAGTAAAGCGTTTATGACTGAGTACATGTATGTGTGTGGCTGAGCATGTGTTGTGTATGAATGAGTATGTATATATGGGTGAGCATGGGTGTGTGGATGAGCATGTGTGTGTGGATGAGTATGTGTGTATGGATGCGTATGTGTATATGGATGAGTAAATGTATATGGATGAGTGTGTGTATAAGGATGAGTATCTGTGTATTGATGGGTGTGTGTACACCACGTGACCTGTTGGAGAAACGGGCGTGGACAGAGGTCTTGTCCCTTTGAAATCTTTCAAGGGTTGTAACTAAAATAATACCCCCATACAGAACGTTTCCGTCAAAAGTTTGAAATTTCGCATTGGCACACAGAATAGAATTGACGGTTTTCACCGCTACCCAATGCTAAAAATAAAAATTTTTTAAAAATTCTTTTAAAAATGTATCGCATTTGGCCTGCCAAGTCTGGAACTATCTCTGAAAAAATTCTTCGTTTTCTCCTTCGGCAATAGCATGGCCGTTTCCCTCAGTTACACCTCGCCCCTCCCCCCCCCCCCAACTCCACCTGAGTGTGTCTAACAATAGCTAATCAGGAGGAAGGAATACGACAAAGGTATGACGCCAGGTGTTCCGGAGTGAGTTGGTCACGTGTTAGTCAACTGGCCCTACAATAAACATCGCCATAAATTATACCGCTGTTCATGACCCACGATAAACGGGGGATAAAGGTGATATGCGTTCGTTTGTATACAATGCACTTTGTGCTAGGCCATTGTCTCAACTCATCTCCCACCTGTTTCTTGGTGATATCTACCGTTTCCATTTACTCGATTCCTCTTGAGCATTCAGGTGAATTCCTATTGATGCCCCAGCCTTCTTCCTCACTACTAACCTTATCATCCCCTTCTCCTTCATTACTTCCCCCTCATTACCTTCTCCCTCACTATTTCCACCATCATCAAATTCTCCTTCACTACTTATCCCATTATTCCCTTCTCCCTCATTACTTCCCACATCATCACCCTCTCTCTCACTACTACCCCCTTTATCACCTTCCCCACACCACTTCCCCATCATCACCCTCTCCCTCACTATATCCCCCATTATAACCTTCTCCTCCCTACTTCCCCAACCACATTCTCCATCACTACTTCCCACATAGTCCCTTTGTCAATCACTGCATCCTCCATCGCCCCCTTCATCCGCCTCTTACCATCCCCATCAACCTCCTTCCCGCCATTCTCCGCATCTTCCGTCCTACCACCCTCATTCCTTCATTCCCACCCTCTCAGTATGTCCTCAAACCCAAACAGTACGCCACAAACCTAAACAGCATTACATTTCAACAACACAAACTATATTTCAACAAAACAAATTATATTTCAACAACACACACTATGTTTCAACACACACTATATTTCAAAAACACACATTATATTTCAACAACACACATTATATTTCAACAACACACACTATATTTCAACAACACAAACTATATTTCAAACTATATTTCAAAAACACACACATTATTTCAACAACACAACACACACTATATTTTCAAGAACACACATTATATTTCAAGAACACACATTATTTCAACAACACACACATTATTTCAACACACACATTATTTCAACAACACACACTATATTTCAACAAAACACACTATATTTCAACAACACACACTATATTTCAACAAAACACACTATATTTCAACAACACACACTATATTTCAACAACACACACTATATTTCAACAACACACACTATATTTCAACAACACACACATTATTTCAACAACACACACTATATTTCAAAAACACACATTATTTCAACATTACACACATTATTTCAACAACACACATATTATTTCAACATAACACACAGGCAATGCTCTTTCTTTTGTTTTTAACCCACCCCGCCCCCCTTTTTTTTTTTTTTTGGTCTCCCACTCTTTAAACAACGTGTGTACATGAAGCGGGGGAAAAAAGAATTTCTTCCCAGAATACTTTCGCAGATCTCACCTCCAGATTCCTGACATTCCAGATATTTGCCAAAACCAATCAGATGCCATTGACATGGTTTATCCTGATGGTGCCGGAAGACCTGCCATCAGAATAGATTTTTTTTCAGCCGTCCTGATAGAGAGGCTAAATGTCGGAGGTGTAAAATGCAAAGGATTCCATCCAGGTGACGATGACCTATAACTGAGTCTGAGTAGCATATAAAGTGAGAATCACTAAGAGATAGGGGGGGGGGGGGGGGGGGGGTTGTGTTCAATTTAATTGTTAATTGATTTCCAATTGATCTTTTAAAGTCGTACAGTAAAGTACCGTGTTTATTGAACAATTTAAAAATACTAAGCAACAAAGAAACTTGACCAAGACAAAACTGATTGATGCCCACCGTTATTACATAAACGCGTGGGAGTGTATTGAGTTTACTAGCCTTACATCTCGCCCATGGCCCAAACAACAATTACTGATACAACGCCATAATCTGTTGAAAGGTCCAAACCCCTCCATTGTAACTGCGAATTGGTGTTGAAAACGCTCAGTGTTGCCAGATCGTATCCAGAAGGCCAGATCGTATCCAGAAGGAGGACATGCCTCCGACATGCTCTTCTTTTTAGGTTTTTAAAAAGAAAAAAAATGGGTCCTCCTTTAACCTAAAAATGTCTTCCTTTAACCTAAAAATGTCTTCCTTTAACCTAAAAATGTCTTCCTTTAACCTAAAAATGTCTTCCTTTAACCTAAAAATGTCTTCCTTTTTGGAAAAAATTAGTGCAGTATAAAAAATTAAGCTATTATTACACCTTTCACTAGACGTAATTACCATTTCTTTCACCAATGTCAGTGTTTCGAGCCGACTTTGCCCCAGCAGATCAAGAAGATAATTCAGTAATGGACATATTGAATATCTTAGAATCAATATGGCGGTTGCCGTGAAGCAGAACTGAAGACGAATTTCGGCCCTTAAAGGTGAAAGAGCTCGTCATGTATGTTTAAATGAATGAATAGTGTCAAAGGTATGATATGTATAAAACATCCAGTTAATTTTAATGTTGAAGTTTTTGCTGGGTTTTGGGGGTCTTTTGTAAATATATATATCAGAGGAGATTCAAGGTCTGGGTCACCTTCCCATCCCCATGATTATAGGTGAACATTCATGAACTAACTTAAGCGTGTGTATACTATATATATATATATATATATATATATATATATATATGGTGAATTTATAGGGTACACGAGACCAGAAGATGCCAGGCCATAGAAAATAAGGGGAGGGGGGGGCAGACTAAGATTGATGGAAGATGTACAGAGACGAAAAGCAACTGATTTTTCCGTATTGTAGGATTTGGTGGAGCAATGCAGAGCCCTTAACGGACTTTCGAGCCACTGAGGATGAAATTTAGGAGTCGACCGCAGCATTGATGTCATCGAGTATAAAGAAAAGCCACCCATGTGAAGTGACTTCCACCAATGCAAGTGCCTGAGCTTGGGCTACCGACCAGCCGTGACGAGTGGGGGGGGAGGGGGGTGTTCCCGGGAGGGTTAAACGCCGACGAGTCAGGTTTGTCCAACATCTGAGTTCCGGTGGCATCCTGGGAGTCACTGGCACTATCAGTAGAAAGCTTCCGCTGACGATGTCACAGATCAGTGTCCATTTCCCGCGCTCTCCTCTCCTTGCTATTGTCATGACTCCATTTGTTTGAGAGTCTCATACATTTCTCTACAACGGTTGTCTTATCCATTACCCCCACAACACACACACACACACACAAACAGCTATAGCAATGGATTACCAGGTAACCTATACAAGATTTGCACGGCAAGACATGCCGTAAGCCTTCGGCTGGCGATTATAAATCGATGCACCTAAAAGGACAATCACTCCAAAAAAAAATCAGCCGCGGCGGGTCGATGACGTATCGATCTGTTCCCTAACCACTGCAACAACACGAGTCTCCATTGATTCTAGCATTGGTACTTTGATCGTACGCCCACCTGACATACGCGTTCTTGGGATCCGATTAATGTTTAAAGTTATATCTGAACTAATCCATTGGTTCCAGCATTGAGAAACTATTGAAAGGAAATCAACGTATCATTCAGTTAGTCATCAGACGTCATAACATCGTTGAGTTACCGTTAATTCCTGAATTCTAAACTTACGACTGATGAGTAACTATTGACAGAGCAGCACTACAGCATACAGGTGAAGTATAATATATAAGGAGGCATCCATCTGTCTTCGTGAGACGATGGGGTATAGCTTTTAGACACTTCTTCGAATGGCTCGCCCGGCCGATCCTGGGCCGACAGTCTCCGCTGCACCTCTCGCAGGAGAACCTTGACTTCTGGTTTACTTTGGCCTTCCGTAACGTTCTTTTTTGTTTGCTAGGGCTTTCGTTTCGCGCACCTTCTGTCCCGTCTCAATCCCATACCCACTGCTGTTCGCCAGCTGAATAAAGGACGATAGATGGTAATAAATGAAGGACTGCGTTTCGAGCTGTGTGAAGGAAATAGTGGAGCAAGGTTATGTGGACGCTTGAAATAGAACGACGGGACACTAAAAAAAAGGAGAACGTTTCGCTAAGAGCCTTCCTCAGCAGACAAAAATAACTAGAAATAGAAAGTACGAGTAGTTTAAAAAAAAACTTAAGTGGTCACCATCAATGTTATTGCCAGCTGGAACGGTGATCAGCGATGATCTCCCATTTCCCGATTTCTATGCTGGCTCCCCCCCCCCTCATGTTTCCTTTGGATACACCTTTGAAGCGCAGCCACGCCCGTCCAACAAATTTTACATAATGTAGCTTAATTTACACTAAATGACAAATCGATCCAGTTATCCTATAAAATCGATCAAAGACGCAAAAAAAAAATGTAAAAAATCAATCACCAGGAACAAAATGTTTTCAAGAAATGACACATTCCTTACACATATCTTGCATTTACAAACTCATCGGAACCACACCCTCTCTATAAACAAACACTAACACAGAGACAATTACTCAAGTCACGTGACCAGATGATGTTGCAAGGAATCGTGATGCTGGTCTGGACACGTCATTCGGGGTTTTTTTCCACCCCCTCCTGGAAGCAAGCGCAATTATAAAATACCTTACACTTACACCCAAAAGGTAAATGCGGATAAAGCAGGCGGCGGCCGCCATTCCAGGTCAATGAGTGTGTGTTGTCGACTAACAAACAAACAAGAACAACAGCACCATCCTCACTGTGGAATTCAACCTAGAGATGCCACGGGATGAATACACCCGAAACTCCGTCAATGACGACTCCACCACGCCCATGTGACATCACACAGGGAGCAGTATTTGCTTTTTTTTTTTCAATGTAATTTTTGTTCTCCTAAAAATTACTCTTCACTTCTGGACAATTCCACATCGTTGTATGTCCAGCTCACGGACGAATTCGGTCGTTAAGTCGACCACGTAGGTCGCTATCTCCAAGACTCCCAATTTACTGGCACCTGTCTGAGAGGAACCTGGAACTGACCCACACATTAAACTCGTGTTTCCCAGCACATGAGCGTCACCCCAAGGCGGAGTGTGGCGATGAAGATTATGAAAAAGGGGGGGGGGGGAGGGGCATTTTGTCTCTGGGTTAAATGTATTTACATTTCAAAGGGGCGGGGTCAATGCTGGACAGAACAGGGGTGACATGAAACCCTCTTTAGCTGCTCCGGTGGGGCGTGTAGCCAAATAAGATTAGGAAAAATGTACTTTTATTTTTTTTAAATTTTTAAATTTTTAAACATTTTAAGTCAGTTTGCTACCGGGCTGTATACAAAGAGGCGTCAGGCCGGATTAAGCCCGCGGGTCTCCCCGAACTCTTTTCACAAAGATAAGACACCACTCCAAACAACTAAGTATACATTTAAAAGAAGAAAAAAAACTGACTGCAGCATTAACCGCACAGTAAACATCTGGATCTTTCCTTCAAATGCTCAGCCAAAAAAACGTATTGAGTTTTTTGGTTTTTTGTTTACTTTTGTTGACGTTGACCTCATAAAATCGTTTCCCCCCAACACCTGGGTTCATGCCCGCCACTACAACGATAACGTCAGACTGAATCTGAGAATGAACGGAACTTTTTGGCGCACAACTGCGTCTGTGAAACAAAAAGGAGACAAGGTCGCAGCTAAAAGAAGCCATGATGTGTGGGCAACAGGTATTCTATGATCTTCTAGATCCCCTGGTTCCGAACGCCTGCGTCTCCCCCCCCCCCCCCCTTTTTTCCCCACTGTGAAAAAAAAAGGAGACAAGGTCGCAGCTAAAAGAAGCCATGATGTGTGGGCAACAGGTATTCTATGATCTTCTAGATCCCCTGGTTCCGAACGCCTGCGTCTCCCCCCCCCCCCCACTTTTTTCCCCGAATGGAGCCCATATTGAGTTTTCTGTGGCGGTGCCCGCCGGCCGTTTGAAATAGGAAAAACAATAAAATAAGGATTTTAAATATATTTTCATTTTTAACATAAGTCATGATAAAGTTTGAACAATGCCATGACATTCACATTTGATGCATCTATTTTTGAACAATATCATGACACTCACATTTGATGCATCTATTCTTTAACATTGTCATGACACTCACATTTGAAACATCTGTTTTTGAACAATGTCGAAACTTGTCCACCGGTCCGCCAAACGTATAAGTTTGGCAAACTCTTTTCTAGATGTTGGTGCTAGAGAGACCGCACATCACATAAACCAGACTGCAGTCTATCTTTTCAGGTACTTCATGTTCACCTTCCCTCCTTTAGTGTTTGGTATCGCTCAGAGGCTCTAAATGGTTATTTACGGCACGGGCCCCTTTTTCTCATTCAGATGAAATCCACGGCGCTCTTCTTACGGACCCTCTGACCACAGGGTAAGGGACCCTGGTGCCGATGGACGACGGTCGACGCGGCCAACAATTTACCACAACAAACAAGCCACAACTATGGCGACAGATGGGAAACTATGCACGCGCCACTTGCCGGGACACGTCCAGCCCTCCGCACGGTGTTGACACACACATTAGGATGCTACATTCCTTGGCGCTGTACACAAACACACACCCCGCGTTATAACGACACAAGAAATCGATCCATTACAAAAGTTTAAATAAACACTTAGATTTCTTTTTTACCCAGTTTACACGCAAGAAAAGCTAAAGCGAATGCAGACCCTCATTATTTTATTTTTATAGTAAAATCGCTAACCCCATGTCAGCATGACTTACACAATTCGATTTTTTTTTTTAAAACAATGGCGGCTATTGAAAGTCTAGCATGAAAGAATCTTTGTCGCCTAGCAACTGCTGCATTTTACCTGGGGAATTAGACCTTGTTCTTTTAGCAGCCAACGCCCCCCCCCCCCCAAAAAAAAACTTTTACTTATTTTTTTTTACAGATCACCTGAATGTGTTTAACCCACTCAACGCCACTCAAACGCTGGAATTTTTCAAACTACTTCTCCAAGCTCAGACCAAGCGTGCCCGTCTTAGCCAGAGATCGATACCATCACCCAAGAAACACAATCGGTGATGGGATCAAACCGCACGGGTTCGAGTGATCAATGTGATGGATGGGCACACTCGTATTAGTAGATCGATAGTGAAGTGTATGTTCCAATAATTTATTTCTGGTCAAATAATGTGAGATAATCGCACTATTAGAAGCGTTTAAAGAAAACAAAAACTATTAAAACAACCAGGATAGGGAGCTTTGTCTTACAGCTCACAAACATGATAGAGACCGGTGCTTCTCAAACTTTTAAGTTTGGCGGACCGGTGGACCAGTTAGAAACTGCACTAGGGACCGCTGGCAGATTTATTGATTACATTATATCTTTATGTGACCGTAAATAGTCATGATGTGCGGACCGGCAACGTATGGCTAGGTGGACCGGTGCCGATCCACGGACCGGTGCCGATATGCGGTCCACATATTGGAAACGCTGCTATAGACCACAAGATATGTAGTTTCGTATGTACTGGCGAGTATTCCACATACCATAAGATCATTGGGTTAGCCTAACCTCCAAATACGACAAATTCATTAGGTTAGCACTAGAACCACCATGGCCTCATTCACTTATTCTAAACTCTTTACAAGATGACATCATTGGGTTCACCTTCAGCCATCATGACATCTTTAAAATAACCTTCAGCAACCATGACATCATTATGTTCACATTCAGCCACTATGACATCATTAAGTTAATCATCAGCCACCATGACATCATTAAGTTGACCTTCAGCCACCATCACATCATTGTGTTCAACTTCAGCCAACCATGACATCATTAAGTCAACCTTCGGCCACCGGGACATCATTGGGTAAAACTGTGTTTATGTGAGTCTCATCATGGTTTAACCACGTGTAGGCGGCCAACCATGACATCATTAAGTTAACCATCAGCCAACCATGACATCATTAAGTCAACCATCAGCCAACCATGACATCATTAAGTCAACCTTCGGCCACCGGGACATCGTTGGGTAAAACTGTGTTGATGTGAGTCTCATCATGGTTTAACCACATGTAGGCGGCCAACCATGATTTACAATGTAAGCAGACACTTTCTGTTCACCCAGTCAACCCATTACGCGGGGGGGGGAGGGGGGGGGGCGGGGGGCGGGGCGTCTCATTATGGTGTTCTAAGCTGTCAATGTTTCCTCAACACAGACTTAAGGGTGCGTGTGGGGGGAGGGGAGGGGGGGTGTAAGGAGGCGTCTCTTGGACTCCGAAATATAAACGGAGCTTTAAGGAGGGTCGGACAAGCAAGGTTGTTTGCCGAGATTGGGCTGAGCCCCCGGTGAGACGGAAGTGTTCATAACAAGCGGCCTTGGGGGCCTCAGTACAAGAAGCGGCCTTGGGACCTCAGTACAAGAAGTGGCCTTGGGACCTCAGTACAAGAAGTGGCCTTTTTGGTCCGTTCGGTACAAGTGTGCAGCTTGCCGTTTAGATCTGACAAGTGCAAGCGTTAAACCTTTAGCCTGAACACACACAATGTCGGACACTTTAAAATACATTCTGAACGGATATTTTTACATCGCACAGAAAAAAGAAAAAAAAATGCGTTTTTTTACGGTTGGTATGCAGTGAAATAAAAGTACATCAACAAGCAGCGCCTCATTAGTGGTCGAGAGCTGCTTAGGCCACCCGACTATATAAGGCAACATTACATCTTGGTGTGTTATTTAAGCTGCAAAAATCTACATTCTACAAAAAAATAGAATTCATTTCATCTTAAATTTATCTTTTAAAGTATTTGTATCAATTTAGAGTGATTATCGACTGTATCGATACTGTAAAGTATTACGCCATGATGTTCTAGTTCATGTGACACCCGGGCCAAAAGCCCCCCCCCCTTTTTTTTTCCAATTACCATCATAAACACACACACAAACACACAATATCCAGAAAAATGACATGGTTACAGTTAAAGGAGATCAGAAGCATGTTAAATGTGTATTTTAGTTACTAACTGAGCTGCATACACTGAAATAAGGTGCAGTAGACAGGGGGAGGGGGAGGGAGCAGAGAGAGTGAGGCAGAAGAAAAGGGAGGCAGTGGGATTAAGGGGGAGTAGGAAGGGGGGCAGATGGGAAGTTAGTGGCTGGAAGGCATGAGAGGGAGGCAGTGGGGAGGAAGGCAGTGGGGAGGGAGTGGGAGGAAGAGGCAGTGGGACGGAGGCAGAAATAGAGGGTGAGGTAGGGTGGCAGGAGAGTGAGGCGGTGGGAGGGAAGATGGTGGGAGGAAGGTAGAAGACGGGAGTTAGTAGGAGGGAGGCAGGTTATGGAGTTAGCAGGAGGGAGACAGGAGGGGAAGGCGTCAGGAGAGGGAGGCATCAGGAGAGGGAGGCGTCAGGACAGGGAGGCGTCAGGAGAAGGAGGCGTCAGGACAGGGAGGCGTCAGGAGAGGGAGGCGGCAGGAGAGGGGGCAGCAGGAGAGGGAGGCGGCAGCAGAGGGGGCGGCAGGAGAGGGGGGCGTCAGGAGAGGGGAGGCGGCAGGAGAGGGGGCGTCAGGAGAGGGAGGCAGACGGTGCAGTGGAAGGAAGAGGCAGTCCTCGGCAAGTGAAGAATAAACAAAAGGCACCGCCCGTAAGGTCAACACCACTGGGGTGTGCACAAGAAGGCGGCGGGCAAATAGCAACGGTCCCCGACCTAATGTGCTAACCGCGGCCAGCGATGCCAGGTCAGGATTCTTGGACTTGGGAGAAACGTTTTGCGTGCTCCCCGCGCGTGCAGAGACCGAGGGAGGAGGGGGCGGGGGAGGAGAGGGGGGGCATTCCCATTGGCACCCTACAGAGTTGTCTAAACCCGTTGCTGTTATCAACCGAGTTTAAACGTGTTTATGCAAACTTTCCAAACAACAATGAAAAAAAAATGTTTTTTTATAGCCAAGAGGACAGCCTACAATGATTAGTGATTCCCACACACCAAATTCGTGTCTACCTAAGTTCGGATACACTCGTTTTTAAAAATAAACCAGCGAGACATAGTTATCAATCAATTTTAGAACTGTCTCCAGCGGCTACAATTACAGCAACAATGAGATCATCACATTCTCCGCTTTCATATTCTTTTTTTATCCCATCACGGCTCCGGATTTTCCCTATTCAACACATTTCCAAATAACAACTTAACTCCAGGAGGTTACCGCAACAAAATACAATATTCACCCCCCCCCCCCCCCCCAAACACAATAACAGGATGATAAATTGGGATGATTTGGGGGGGGGGGTATCCTAACATCTCACGTGACTATTGTGTGACGGGTTACTCTAGAGCTGGGCACACAGCCAGCCGTATGGGCCGTTGCAATAACTTGACAAAATCCAGCAGGGGTTTCCCGTCATTAAAAGCAGAGTATGAACAGTATGAACCGCCTCTGGATCAGGGATCCTCACGATCGTGCAGCCCTGGGATGTTCACGGAAAACTCGGAAGATAAGACTTCCATCAATTATGTGCCACCAATGCAACTAGCGAATGACACGAGGGATTCTTTAGAATGCTCTTCCACTTCCTCCCCACTCCCTCCCTCCCCATTGCCTTCCTCCCCACTGCCTCCCTCCCCATTGCCTTCCTCCCCACACTGCCTCCCTCTCTCATCTTAAGACTTACACGTGCGGGCAGTGTGGGTGCTTCCATTGCTGCTAATGTTTAAGTTCAAGACATGTCCAACTGACAGGGACAATCACCGCGTGTATTCATTAACTCACATCGCAAGTCTATGACGCCACACCAGCGGTTCTCAACGAGTGGGGTCGTGACCTTTCACAGGGGTCGCCTAAGACCATCGGAAAACACATATTTATGAAGTAGCAAGGAAAATAAATGTATGGTTGGGGGGGGGGGGGGCTCACCATAAAATGAGGAACTGTTTAAGGGGTCGCGGCATTAGGAAGTTTGAGAACCGCTGCACTGAATGACCTTTCACAGGGGTCGCCTAAGACCATCGGAAAACACATATTTATGAAGTAGCAAGGAAAATAAATGTATGGTTGGGGGGGGGGGGGCTCACCATAACATGAGGAACTGTTTAAAGGGTCGCGGCATTAGGAAGGTTGAGAACCGCTGCACTGAACAGACGCGTGTTACCGAGCTAAACGTAAAGACCCGTAGCAACTAATGCATTTTTTAAGTGTTAGAATTCTCATGTGTTATTTAAACTTCTTAGCATCATCTTTAAAATATATTGATTTTTTGTTCTTCCATTCTTCGGGTTAGTTCTTTTCCCTTTTTTCTTCCATTCTTCGGGTTAGTTATTTTCCTTTTTTTCCTTCCATTCTTCGGGTTAGTTATTTTCCATTTTTTCTTCCATTCTTCGGGTTAGTTCTTTTCCCTTTTTTCTTCCATTCTTCGGGTTAGTTATTTTCCTTTTTTTCCTTCCATTCTTCGGGTTAGTTCTTTTCCCTTTTTTCTTCCATTCTTCGGGTTAGTTATTTTCCTTTTTTTCCTTCCATTCTTCGGGTTAGTTCTTTTCCATTTTTTCTTCCATTCTTCGGGTTCGTTCTTTTCCTTCTTTTTTGTATGTCGATCACATTAAAATCCCGATGCTGGCATACCATATCAATAACGATCGACGTCGAAAAAGCCGGAGTCGGTTCAGCAAAAACATCGGCTCACCATACCTCGAAAGTTAACTATCTTTAAACCTCAAATTAAACTCGAGCAAAGTCTAGGTCCAGGCTGGGCAACCTACGGTAGGCTGAAACGTTCAAACCGACCCGCCAAGAACTCCGGCAACTGGAATAAAATGGTTTTTCGTCAATTTTATAATTGAAGAATGAATGTTATTTTAAATAAAAATCCGTTCCTTTCAGAATTAACAGTCACGGAATAAAGTTATCGAACTTTTATTAAAAAAAATAATGTCAGCTAAGTGAACACTAAGTCTACGGCTAGTGTTTCTAGCTGAGCACGGGGGGGGGGGGACTTTTTCGAAGCCCATCATTGATGACGAACTATTAAATCCATACATAATTAAGATTCCCAGAAAGATTTTATGCCCCCTGACAAACTAAAAAGAAAGAGAGATTAATGAAAGTCCAGTCGGCAGCCCGCCTCAGGTCTGGATGTATTGCTCTACCGCAGACAGTCCCGTGGGACACTTCATTCAAAAATATGTCAACAAAAGAAACGTTTAAATAGCGTGGGCTTCCATGGCGACAAACAACAACAACATCCATGGGCTTTCATGGCGACAAACAACAACAACATCCATGGGCTTTCAAGGCGACAAACAACAACAACATCCATGGGCTTTCATGGCGACAAACAACAACAACATCCATGGGCTTTCATGGCGACAAACAGCAACAACAACATCCATGGGCTTTCATGGCGACAAACAACAACATCCATGGGCTTTCATGGCGACAAACAACAACATCCATGGGCTTTCAAGGCGACAAACAACAACAACATCCATGGGCTTTCAAGGCGACAAACAACAACAACATCCATGGGCTTTCATGGCGACAAACAACAACATCCATGGGCTTTCATGGCGACAAACAACAACAACATCCATGGGCTTTCAAGGCGACAAACAACAACAACATCCATGGGCTTTCAAGGCGATAAACAACAACAACATACATGGGCTTTCATGGCGACAAACAACAACAACATCCATGGGCTTTCATGGCGACAAACAGCAATATCCTTAACAGTTCCATGCGCTTATGATTGCGCCATTCAACTAAAAGTGCAACGAACGCAATATCCTTTTAAACACACACACACACATGATGTATGAAATCACACACACACACAGACACAATCAAGTCAGACACACGCACAACATCGCGGCTCCGACCAAAACACACAATGTTATTAAAGCCCCATTTCCCCCAAAGGGACGTAATTGGATATTGATGGGATTCGAACTCACACAATAAATACTGCATTTCCTGTCATTTCCATAAGTGTGTCCCTTCTGAGTAAACTGGTTGGTTTGGGTTGGGGGGGGGGTTATGTTGTTAAGCACTGGCCACCCAGCACTTTAATAAAGTTATGTTATGCAATAACAAGCTCGAACCNATATTGATGGGATTCGAACTCACACAATAAATACTGCATTTCCTGTCATTTCCATAAGTGTGTCCCTTCTGAGTAAACTGGTTGGTTTGGGTTGGGGGGGGGGGGTTATGTTGTTAAGCACTGGCCACCCAGCACTTTAATAAAGTTATGTTATGCAATAACAAGCTCGAACCATTCCCGAATTACCTCATTAAACTGTCAAATAATAGTACATATGATTTGTTAGCCTTCTTCAGTGAGTATATCTCAAACCAACTAAATAGTCATATATTATTACTATGACATATTATATGCATTGATATATGTATTAATACCAAATAATTTAGGACGCCTATCATAGCTTCTCTTGTGAAACAGCCGTATTAGTGCCGCAGTGTGTGGGACTGTAGAACGGTAACCAAGGGCCACAATCGGTAACCAAGGGCCACAATCGGTAACCAAGGGCCACAATCGTGGGCAACCCAAGTGGTAGCGACACAGCCCACCAGGTTTCATCAAACTCATGACTCTAATCCGTTTCCCGGGTTATTTGTCTCATCACTCTCATCGCTTCGAAAAATTCACCTCGGACGTCATCACAAGCGGCACTAAAGCCCGTGTAGGGCTCTGAACTGCTTCAACACATCCTTCCACTCGGTCCGATGCAATGAAATGAGTCTCCACGCAGGGGAGACTCGCAGAGGAGACTCCCAACTGA
This sequence comes from Lymnaea stagnalis, assembly GCA_964033795.1. Lineage (NCBI taxonomy): Eukaryota > Metazoa > Mollusca > Gastropoda > Lymnaeidae > Lymnaea > Lymnaea stagnalis. The sequence continues at coordinate 302,486 of CAXITT010000297.1, forward strand.
TGCAAAACCCTTCTCTACATCGCCCATCCAGCCCGGTCTCGGTCTCCCGTTGAGTCGTCTGCCCCTCCCCCCCCCCACTTGGCTTCATATAAACCTCTTTGATAATCAGGCACCCTTTCGAGATTTCCCGTTCAAGTGCAGCCTGAATTTTGTATTAGTCGCCACTGTGGTTGGTTCGTCATAGGGGCGATACATTTTTTGTTTAATTTGTGCGCAACCTCCGTTAATCACTGTCCCGTATGGTGGATGGACACGTGCATCTTTCTCGAGAGTTTTCTCTCCTAACATGATCAAATTATATCATTTCCTAAGTATTTAAGCTGCTGCTAATGGTAAGCAAACATCCTTCAAAGTTAGGGTGTTTGTGAGGACCTAAAAAATATGTGTGTGTGGGGGGGGGGGGGGGGGGGGGTTTGAAATGGCTGAGGGTGGGGTGGAATTTTAATAGGAAGGGAGTCCGTGAAAGCTTTAGGGTCATCCGGACAAAGATGGCGTCAGAAATTGATGGCCGCTGCCCGGCTTGTGTCATTATTGGCAGACGTCACCGTGATTGGCTGGTAAAAATAACGTCTTTCCTATAACGTATTTTCGGGACGATGCTATTCGCATGCTTTCCACATTCCTTCATCGGACCGCTTGCCCCACACACCCTTCACCGTGTACGACAACAGACCAAGTCGCATGAACAGAAACGTCTCCAAGATGTTGTGTTTGATGACTTCATCTCACCTCATCAAACTAATTCAACGGTCTCAAACTACTGGCCCACCTCACAGTCTTCGCTATTTGATACTTAAAGATTTTAACGCTACCAATGAATATTACTTCCAAGATATAATTGTGAGTTAAGGTAAATGAAGGCGGAGAGTAAAGATACATGGAGGCGGAGAGTAAAGATACATGGAGGCGGAGAGTAAAGATACATGGAGGTGGAGAGTAAAGATACATGGAGGTGGAGAGTAAAGATACATGGTGGCGGTGAGTAAGATACATGGAGGTGGAGAGTAAAGATACATGGTGGCGGAGAGTAAAGATACATGGAGGCGGAGAGTAAAGATACATGGAGGCGGAGAGTAAAGATACATGGAGGGAGAGAGTAAAGATACATGGAGGTGGAGAGTAA
>CAXITT010000297.1:315910-336821 GCA_964033795.1 Lymnaea stagnalis
TCTAGCGCTCGCGCCAAAACGTGACACAGTGGTTCTAGCGCTCGCGCCAAAACGTGACACAGTGGCTCTAGCGCTCGCGCCAAAACGTGACACAGTGGCTCTAGCGCTCGCGCCAAAACGTGACACAGTGGCTCTAGCGCTCGCGCCAAAACGTGACACAGTGGTTCTAGCGCTCGCGCCAAAACGTGACACAGTGGTTCTAGCGCTCGCGCCAAAACGTGACACAGTGGCTCTAGCGCTCGCGCCAAAACGTGACACAGTGGTTCTAGCGCTGGAATCCGGCAACTGCCGGGGCATACATCAACGCACATCCAATGAACTTTTGTTCCCGTGACTCGTCATTCTCATGTGGCGGCGCCATGGAAAACTCTGACCAGAAACCCCTGATCTCATGCGCCCGCACCCACTACAGCGGATATATCTAAGACGGGAGTAAACCACAGACGGTCAAATCAGAAGATGGACGCCAATGGACGGTGCTACGTTGACCCCAATGAAGTCCAGAAATAAACAGACCAACCCTCCCCCCCCCTTCCCGAAAATGTCGATGGGACCATGATACATCGGACGTTCAATTTGGGCTGGGTAAAGGAGCTGCGGGAGAGAAAGGAATCAGTAGATTCTCCATAAAACTCTCCGCTCAAATTTCGTTTCGTATTTTCGATGGATAATTTTACAGCGATTTTACAATATCGTCAGACGTGGATTGACAGGTGCTACAAAAAAAAGTACAATCAGCAAACAACAAAGCAATAACAAATAGATCTCAACGTATACACAGTCAGCTCAGCCTCCACAGTCATCTCAGCCTGTATACACAATCCTCTCAGCCTTCACACAATCATCTCAGTCTGTACAACATCATCTCAACATGTACACACTCATCAGATACTCATCTCAACGTGTACGCACTGTGACGGCACTGTCCGACGTGTGAATGGGCCATGGCGACGAGGGGCAGAACTCAACAACCCCCCCCCCGGGCTGGCACGCTTCAAACGTTAAGAGCGGTCAATGCCGGACAGTCTTCGTGTACTTTAACATCTGCTGTTACCCCGCGGTACCAGTACTTTAACATCTGCTGTTACCCCCGCGGTACCAGTGCTTGAGCTCTAAACTTTGAACAAAGATGCTTGGGGGCTTAACAATGAGCTTTCTGGCTCGTTTCTCGAATGTTTCCCTGCCCCTAAGCTCTGATTGTGAATACATGCGTACGATTTTTGAGATCATCCATGAAGCCGACCCTTCTGTTTCGTTATTTTAAGAGTCGAAAATTCCGAAAAAGCTTTTCCCTCTGATACGTGATTGCTCACTTATTGGGTTATTACAGTATCACTATAGTACACAAACCACTGCCTCAATTTAAAAAATGGCTCATAAATCGGCTATCAAACATTATTTGTTGGCGCCCAATGGAAACTTAACCATTTAATTGTATATCCCAAGTCTGATGATGTGTCACGAAGAAACAGCCAGCCATTTTTAAATCCAGAAAAAACCTGTTCCGTGTTTACGTATTTTGAGAATCGGAAATTCAAAACCCGGAAGGGTCCTATTAATAGTACAGTTCGAAAACTCTTCAAATGTGGACTCGATTTGGAAACTCTCAGAAACAATAAGTATTGTAAATTGTATAACTTTTTCTCACAAAATCATGCTCCAAAAGAAAGCTAAAAGTGTGGTGTGGGGGGGGGGGGCGCGTTTTAACTAATAACAAATGAGAACAGGCTAAAATTAAACAATCCACTTGACTATCGGGTGGGGGGGGGGAGGAGGAAAATCCATTATTATTATATCGAAAGCGGAAGGATAGGACCCATTGTCAACAAGGCGGCGGCGACCTTTCTAGATCCGGCCGTAGGAGAGTCGTCCGTAGAACTGAAGATAAAATTCAAAGACTCCCGTGACCAAAAAATAAAAAAAAGACAGTCTTGAAATATCGTTCGACTACACTATGTTTCTTTAGCATCTTTATTTGCGAAGGAAAATGAACTATTTAAAACAAGAAGAGCTCCATGATCATCGCGTGCGCGCCTGCAGGATAGACATCAAATGCTCGCTGACGTCACGTGTGTGTAAGAATATCCAGACTCAGAAATTGTAAACAATTCTTTCCTTCTGCGCGGGTCTGGCAGGCAATTCCTTGCTCATGTTTTTGTTGTATTTTTTTTTAAAATTCATTGGTAAGTTTCTATTAATCAAACATTTTTTTAAATGTCTCGTTCATTGAAAATATGTGTATGTGTATATGTTTATGTGTATATGTTTATATGTTTATGTGTATATGTTTATGTGTACATGTTTATGTGTATATGTTTATGCGTATATGTTTATGTGTATATGTGTATATGTTTATGTGGATATGTTTATGTGTATATGTTTATATGTTTATGGGTATATGTTTATGTGTATATGTTTATATGTTTATGTGTATATGTTTATATGTTTATGTGTATATGTTGGGCTAAGTCGAGTTTGAGAGGCCGCGCTTGTTTCGACGGAGTTTTAAAACTGTCTTTCATTCCCGTCTTTAATGCAGTCGTTGGAAGACGACCGAAAATGAAAGGAGATGTCACGCTATACGGCGATGTCCTTCAATAGCAAAGTCCTTTAATAGGGTTGTCTTTCAATGGCGAATTCTTTCAATGGTGATGTCTTTCAATGGCGAATTCCTTCAATGGCGAATTCCTTCAATGGTGATGTCTTTCAATGGCGAATTCCTTCAATGGTGATGTCTTTCAATGGCGAACTCCTTCAATGGTGATGTCTTTCAATGACGAATTCCTTCAATGGCGATGTCTTTCAATGGCGAATTCCTTCAATGGCGATGTCTTTCAATGACGAATTCCTTCAATGGTGATGTCTTTCAATGGCGAATTCCTTCAATGGCGATGTCTTTCAATGGCGAATTCCTTCAATGGTGATGTCTTTCAATGGCGAATTCCTTCAATGGTGATGTCTTTCAATGGCGAATTCCTTCAATGGTGATGTCTTTCAATGGCGAATTCCTTCAATGGCGATGTCTTTCAATGGCGAATTCCTTCAATGGCGATGTCTTTCAATGACGAATTCCTTCAATGGTGATGTCTTTCAATGGCGAATTCCTTCAATGGCGATGTCTTTCAATGGCGAATTCCTTCAATGGCGATGTCTTTCAATGGCGAATTCCTTCAATGGTGATGTCTTTCAATGGCGAATTCCTTCAATGGTGATGTCTTTCAATGGCGAATTCCTTCAATGGCGATGTCTTTCAATGGCGAATTCCTTCAATGGCGATGTCTTTCAATGACGAATTCCTTCAATGGCGATGTCTTTCAATGGCGAATTCCTTCAATGGTGATGTCTTTCAATGGCGAATTCCTTCAATGGTGATGTCTTTCAATGGCGAATTCCTTCAATGGTGATGTCTTTCAATGGCAAATTCCTTCAATGGTGATGTCTTTCAATGGCGAATTCCTTCAATGGTGATGTCTTTCAATGGCGAATTCCTTCAATGGCGATGTCTTTCAATGGCGAATTCCTTCAATGGCGATGTCTTTCAATGGCGAATTCCTTCAATGGTGATGTCTTTCAATGGCGAATTCCTTCAATGGTGATGTCTTTCAATGGCGAATTCCTTCAATGGTGATGTCTTTCAATGGCGAATTCCTTCAATAGTGATGTCTTTCAATGGCGAATTCCTTCAATGGCGATGTCTTTCAATGGCGAATTCCTTCAATGGCGATGTCTTTCAGTGGCGAATTCCTTCAATGGCGATGTCTTTCAATGGCGAATTCCTTCAATGGCGATGTCTTTCAATGGCGAATTCCTTCAATGGCGATGTCTTTCAATGGCGAATTCCTTCAATGGCAATGTCTTTCAATGGCGAATTCCTTCAATGGTGATGTCTTTCAATGGCGATGTCTTTCAATGGCGATTTCCTTCAATTGCGATGTCTTTCAATGGCGAATTCCTTCAATGGTGATGTCTTTCAATGGCGAATTCCTTCAATGGTGATGTCTTTCAATGTTGATGTCTTTCAATGCAATGAGTTTCTAATTTGATGTCCTTCAAATGCAAAGTCCTTTAATAGGGATGTCTTTCAACGGCGATGTATTTGTACTGCAATGTCCTTTAAATAGCAATGTCCGTCAATGGTGATGTCTTTCAATGTTGATGTCTTTCAAAGGCGAATTCCGTCAATGGTGATGTCTTTCAATGCAATGAGTATCTAACTTGATGTCCTTCAACGGCAATGTCCCATTTTTTTGCGATTTCTTTCAATAGCAAATTATTTCAATGATGAGGTCCTTCAATAGCAATGTCCTGCAAGGACGATGTCCTTCCATTGCCATTCCATAATGCAGTTTGATTGTCATCCCTTGCATGACACCATTTGCTAAAATCCTAGTTTCCCCTGTGACTTCCCCCCTTTGTTCTTTCAGGGTCTGGCAGGAACAGGCCTGTGCCAGATCAAGGCGTGGCGGCCCCCGGGGGTTGGGACGTGTATCAGTAAACACACATCTAAGAGCCTATCTCTGTTTGGGTGTGGAGATACAGAGATAAGGGCAGGACGGCAGAGCTGAGGGTGCTGCTGCTGTTCATGTTAAGGAGAAGAACGAATGTTAGGAGAGTGTGACAAAAGGCAAATGTTACCACAGAGTGTGACAAAAGGCAAATGTTACCACAGAGTGTGACAAAAGGCAAATGTTACCACAGAGTGTGACAAAAGCCAAATGTTACCACAGAGTGTGACAAAATATTTAGAGCAGTGCCGCTGACGTTGTTTTGGGGCGTGATTAAAATATGGGGGAGGGGGGGTGCCGCGTACGCCAAGAGATATCAAAGCAGAGTTTCAGACCGACACAACAACAAAAAATAATTGTAATTGGAAACAATCACGTCTATTGCGATTGGCGAATGATGTAGGAACAGTGGGGTGCAGTGGTGGTGGTCCTTTTAATTGAAAAGGGAAGGGGGGTGGGGGGAATTTTAGACCAACTGCATTTTTTTTTTTGGGGGGAGGGGTTCTTGGAAGGAGACAACAAAAAGTTCGGCCCGCCTCGGGTGGCACAAACCCTGGATACGCCACTGTGATTGGCAATAACGGACAGCATGGTGACTGCAGCAGAACATGTGGACAACAAGGCGTATAAATACACAACCCACAAAACGGACGGTTGCTGACGGGACTATTTTAGTCAACACGTGCCCTTTCTTAGCGCTGACATCAACCATTAGGACATCATGGGAGCTTATGGCTTATACCATCCAGATGATGAGGGCTGTGATTTGTCTGATCTCAGCACATGTCTGACCTCAATAGATACGCAAACAAACAGAGGCGCTATCATTAACGACGTTTTTTTTTTTTTGGTCGTGGGGAGCGGTTCCAACGCAGCATTCAATCCAACAGGGTTGCCGGTGACGATTTTCCAAAATGACAACACATTTCTTGTTTGAATATGTACTCTATAGTTTAGCGTTAGGTGCCTGGTCCAAACAACACAGCACCGAGGAAAAGGAAAAAAGAAATTGTTCATCAAAACTCAGAATCACCCACCGAACCAAACTCAGAGCACATCACACAGGTTTCAACCACTCAACATAACTTACGGGGGAAATAGTGTTTTATGAGGGAAATATTCTAAATACCCACAACTATTACGGACATTTTACGGTCTCTTTGATCATATGTCACGACCTTTGACCCATTCTGTAACGTTAGTTTAATAATATATGATATTTTCAAAAGAGATGAGCTTCATCGCCTAATTCTGATCACGAGTTTCAACCAAGCCAACAAGAAATAGAAACGGTGAGATTTTCCTCTGTTCGCTTTAAAAGATTCGGGAACCATGTCTCGTTTCTATGGACATTTTTCTGGACATCCCGAGGTTCTTACCGTCTTACATGGACAAGTCGTTGCAATCAGGGCAAATTTTGACTGACTGCCCGTTAGTGTATGGACGGTAGACAACGCTGGCCCCACAGTACCTACCCCCCCCCCGCCCCCCTTTTTCGAAGAAACTCAAAAAGAACATGCAACACATGGAATGAAAAAAAGCAAGAAAGATAGAAAGAAAGACAGTAAATTAAATAAAGAAATATTGAAAGAAAGACAGAAGAATGAAAGAGAGAGAGAAAGAAAGAATAATTGAGAACTAACAAGGTTAAATGCACAGACACAGACCAAGGTATTGTTTTAAGTAACGGATGTAACAAATGCCAGAAGAGAAGTGTGGCGGATTNGCTAATGGGATAAACTGTGTGGAACAGTTAGTCGGCACCGTCTTGGTGATGGAGATGTATGATAAGAGGGAAGATGAAAAATGGAGGGTGGTCATGGCTATGAGGAAGGGAAAAAAAAGGGGGGGGCGGATTTTTAGAGTCATGGGGAGGGTTAGATTTTTCAGATATTCTTTTTTTTTCTTTTAAGCTAATGAGACAAATGGTTGCTCGCTTGACGGCTCGACATTTGGCACAGGGCTCGAGTGTAGAGATTGGCGAGTACAGAACAACGGAAAGTTGAGTGATGAGTACTTGGGGGAGGTCACACCATCAATGAAAACAGATTTCCACATCGAGGGGAAGGTTGAGAACCACGGCTCTATGGGATACGATCCAAACCATTTGAATTACCAAAACGAAGATCTGAACACAAAAGACGACAATCGTGTTGAAAACTTTATACAAAGGTCGAAACTATTTTCATCTCTGTAAACGATATCAGAGAAAAGTATAATTACATAACGCGAAACTATTCTTTTATCTATAAACCAGGGGGGGGGGGGGTGCTCAAACTATAATTATCCGGGGGCCGCAGGAGGGTAGAGTCTGAGTGAGACTAGGCCGCATCAAGCATTCCACAAAAATATTGGAAGCGTGTTTTCTCAAAACCGCACTTAGGTCATGTGTGCCTAATAAAATGCTCTAAAATAAAAACTTGTGGTTCGATTTTTAAACGGTTTTTACCATTATAATCTCCTTATAATCTGAGTTAGGATCTAATAACGTCCAAACCTTTACAAAATAAAAATCAGAATTAGACTAGTCGGTGAAATTACGACTGAAACCGTCGCGGCGGGTCACATGTGAGAATGGGGGAAACGCGCGGGCCGCATTAACACTAAACTTTGCTGTCAGGTGGCGGGCCGCAAAATACCGTTCTGCGGGCCGCAATTGGCCCGAGAGTTTGAGACCCCTGCTATAAACGACATCTGAGAAAAGTCTAACACTAAAGACTCCTAGCAAAAACTTCCGGCATCCAAGAGCCGCTGGAAACAAAAATAACAGTGTTGTCTATTTTGAAACAACAAAACGCGCGATACCAGTCGACGGTCTGGTGATATCACCATGAGAGAAACAACACTCCAGGCCCTCAAAGGTGACGCTGCCTATATTGCCTGCCATATGCCTCCCCCTCGTTCCGGCAGGTGAGAGACCAAGCCCTTTTGATAAGCCGGCTACATGGCAGGGACGGCATCGATGGCAGGGTCAGGAGCGTGGACGGGGGGAAGTACGCTCTTGGAACTTGGCGGGCCCCGGAAAGATGTGTTTATTTTGGCGAAAATAGTCACGGGGGCCCTCGCGGTGAGAAAGGGGTCAGCTTTGAGACAAAAACTAACCCTTTTTTCCCCTCTCCAGTTTCAGGTGTGTTCAATCATCGTTTTATTTATGTCTCCCCCCTTGTCCACATCCTTAAAACACACAAATGACAACACATGTATTTGAAGTGTTGTTTTTTTTTTTTTTTTTTTTTGCTGCCACTAAAATGTCCGCACAATTCGGTCCTTCCTCACTGTCCAGCTGCAGAGAAGGGATTCTGAACCAATATCTCCCCTCCCCCCAATGCAATCCTTTTTATTTTTTTTTTTTTTTTTTTTTTTTGCTGCCACTAAAATGTCCGCACAATTCGGTCCTGCCTCACTGTCCAGATGCAGAGAAGGGATTCTGAACCAATATCTCCCCTCCCGCCAATGCAATCCTTTTTACCAGACAAACGAAGGTCATGAAATTGTTTCACAATGTATTACATCCCTTACAAACTGTTTGACCAAGTATCACATCCATTATTAATTAATCAAACAATTTTAAGTCTCGCATCCATTACATATTGTTTGACTTTGTATCACATACCTTACAAATTGTTTGACTAAGTCTGGGATCCCCAACAAATTGTTTGAATAAGTCTGGCATCCCCCAAAAATTGTTTGACTAAGTCTGGCATCCTTTACAAATGGACTGACAAATTCTCGCATGCCTTACAAATTGCTTGGCTAAAAGTCTCACATTCCCTACAAATTGCTTGACTAAGTCTCACAAGTATTACAAATTGGTTGACAAAGTCTTGCACAACCCTTCGAATGTAAAATATGCAAACTATAATTTGCAAGACAATAAGCACTCGAAATATTTTTTTTTTTTTATGAATTACAAAGAGGACTGTAGAACTCCAGGTTAGGTATCCCTGATGGAGACCACAAAGTACAGCAATATCGATGGTTTGCTTACATTTTATGTGAAAGCTGAGAAAACAATGATGATAAAGTTCTATCAACGGTTCTCAATATGTGAATACAGACGCATATTATGAGGTACTCAGTACAGTGTAAATTTTGAACAGACTGCTGTTGGCGACTGCTTTCACTTTCAAAACCTGAGCCGGGTTTACGAATTTAAACTTTAATTAAACTGAAAAAAAGGGTTTAACATACATATATATTTTTTACAAATTAAGACAGGAAAGGTGTTTTTTTTTGTTTGTTTTTATTTTTTAAACAAGGGAAAAGAACTTACATTGAAGTTGTAAAATATCCAACACTTCCTGTCTGCTTGGTCTTGTTGCTTTAAATCTCTGAAAAAGAAAAGTCAGGTAGGCTAAAAAAAAAAAAAAAAATTGTTTGTTTTTATTTTTTAAAAAAGGGAAAAGAACTTAATTTGAAGTTGTAAAATATCAAACACTTCCGGTCTGTTTGGTCTTTTTGCTTTAAATCTCTGAAAAAAAAAAGTTAGGTAGGCTAAAAAAAAAAAAAAAAAACTTGGTTTGGATTTATATTTTTCTAAATCTGTCATCGAAAGTCTGCCTGCCATGATTTCCAACTTCAACCAAAGATACTGCAAACATCTCACTACTACAGCCATGGCTTCTATTACTCAACACAATGCATTAAAATCATAGTATTGAGTGTAAAAAAAATTGTTGTCTTTTAATCAAGTTGAAAAAAATTGTTTTTATCAAGTTAAAAAAAAATTGTGTTTTAAGCAAGTTAAAAAAAATTGTATTTTAAGCAAGTTAAAAAAAAATTGTGTTTTAATCAAGTTAACACACTTAATTCAATTACTGTCCACCATAAAATGACTGAATGTTTTACACATGAGTTGGGGCTAGAATAAATCCTTTTTTTTTTTATATGATGATATTTTTTCGGGTTTCGAAACACCAGAAAGGGGTAACTCTACCATTATTTATAACTCATTTTCTGATTGGTCGTTAGTTTTGAACTCACTCAACCGTTTTGACGGCCACGCATGCTTCAGTGGGGAATGCCACAATGATAAGCTTGTTGTGTCAAGTGGCCATGAGATCTTTTACAAATGATTTTTTTTTTAAACAAACTTTTGCAAACATCAAGCACTTAATTTAAGGATTCCCCCGCCCCATACACACGATATGCAGACCTTGACAACAGACTGAAGAGGCCATTTCCACTCTGCACCATACCCCACCCACACTCACTTAAAGTTTTTCCTGCAGTTTGTGTTTTATAGAAAAATTAAACATATATTTTTTATAAATCACTTAAATAATGTTTCATCTAAGCAGGGCGACTCCATTCTATTTTAGGCCAACACTGTTTTTTTACATTCCCATACGGGACATGCATATCACCATGTTTTTATTAATAGCATATGCATGTAACAATAAGTCATTCACTTTTTTACTTTTAAAAGAAACTCATTCAAAGTTAATATATTTTATTGATAGAGAGATAGAGAGATAACCATACTTATTTCTTCCTGCCCTGTAAATACCGGTACCTTTTTTTAGCGGGGGGNATTTTTTAGGTTGTGACAGATGAGATTGTGACAGATGTGATGTGATTGATGGAGTATTCTAATGCACTTTTCAATACCTGGATAAAACATGTTTTTTTTATTTTTTTTTTTATTACATTGAGAACATTCTATGCATTTATGGGTAACTCTTTCTCTTGCATGTAAGAAAAAAATAAAGAACCATTAATTTGTGATTCTTGGCCCACCAAAGGCTGGTCTGGATTTATTGTTGCCATGTGTTCAAGATAACTTAAAATCCATGCAGAAGTATTAAAAAAAACATGTTTTTGAACACATCCTTATAAGCTCTAAACATAGTTGACCCATACTCCATACTCACATTGCTTTACTGTGAAAAGGATTATCAGAATATGTTGTAAGAGAGTGAGGGGAGCTTTTACGTTCTATGAATGACTGAATAATACAAAGTAAATAGGCCTACCAGTATTTTTTTTTTTAAAGGGTGTTACTGACATTTATGAAATTCCATTTTTTTTAATTTTTAAAAATAGCTTTTATTTTTCAAGTTGCTACTGGGCTACCGAAAGCCTTACCTCTAATATATAATTTTTTATAAACAGCTTAAGTTGCTGGTTTCACAACACATAACTGTGATACCTTCACAAAACAAGCTAAAAGACAAATCTATTATAACATTGTCTAAATTTTCACTTTACTCGGTTTTCTTTCTTACAGATCAGTTAGATAATAGTTAGGAAAGTGAATAATACCATGAAATAAATGAGGCATATCCGATAATTTCATTTAAGAAAATAGGATTATATTTCTTTTAATTATATTTTATAGTGAGGTTTGAGTAAGTAAGTAAGAAGCAAAAGGAAACAATAATAGCCCTTTTCCGCGTATAAATTAAATAATATCAATGATTTTAGGCCGGTATTGGATTCGGACAATGTCATTCTGACAAAGAGTAAAAATAATAATATAATATGAGGGGAAAGAGTTGAATTTAGATCAGAGGCTTACCAATTTATACTTATATATTATAGGCCTGTAAATGGACCTAGCCTAAGGCTAAGACTAGGGTAAGCTACACTAAAGCTACTCAATCAAAACTCATAGTCATAGGCCATATTCAACTGAATGCACGGTGTTCAATCACAGTTTTCAAAGATTTTAGTTGTATTATAGTATTTTTTGCCTAGCCTATGGCATTGGGTTTCTGATTACGTTGCTGCAACCAAATACTGGCATATGTGCAACGGTCTGTATTATTATTATAAGAATAGTACTGTACATTCCACTATGATATTGCTATGACTATGGTTGAAACATTAATGAAACAAAGTTTACAGTTACACAACAAACGCACTGACTACAAACTGTAGTACACTGCACTGTCTGCACAATGAAACTAGTAACTACTGTAACTTCACAATCACTGTAACTGTGTAAAGTGTAACACAGTACAGTACACAGCACCAGGTGCTGCTAGTGCTAGCGCCACCGGTTAGCTTTACTTTAATTTACTCACTAAACTAATAAACTCCGGGCAAAAACCAACACTGCTGATTTTAAAAATGTTTATTTAACAAATTACTTAGTTTTAACTTTTCATCGATAATTTAACTTTAATGGAAACAATTGGGCCTATTCAAACATTGAACCTGGCTTACCTTAGCTTCGTGTGTTGATACAAAAAACGTAAACATCAGTAATTTAGCCAGATTTCATAAGTGGAATACATTTTTTTCGCATTTTTTACAGAATGAATTGTCTAAGGTGATAATATTTTGTATTTTTTAATGTTATATTTTATTCGATATAATATTCTTCTCTTTGATTATTTAAAACACTTTTCACATAGTGTATAAAATTAATTTAATGAGAAATTTAGAAATCCAACTTGGCAGATACTATTTTTGAAGGTATGCTTAACACAAAGAATAGGCTGAAATAAAGTAATTGAAACTTAATAATCTCCTATGCATAATTTATTTTAAAACGACATCTTTTAATCTAAAAATAAAATAGTACTTTTAAATGCTTCACAATTTTTTATAAAGATGTTTTCATAAAATTTCACGAAAAAAACGAAAAAAAAAACATGTAAAGCGTAAAGTAGTAGTTTAGTAGGCCTAAAATTGTCAGACTTGTTATTTTATATATTATTATTAGTAACACAAACAAAATTCTACGTGTTTGACTAATATTTTAACGTGATTTATGTTTACTCCCCCCCCCCCTTTTTTTAAAATTTGCTGTTAAGCATATCATCATTAATTAATGAAAATTGTAAAGGTCCAAACCACACAGAGAAATCTGACTTGAAAAACGTTTTTATTCCCCAGATAACGGATTAAGCAATTTTGAGTCAATCAGTTTACACCAATGTTAGTTTACTTTTATTATCTTCATTTAATTTCTATCTCTCACTTTTTATGCCCAACAGTAAAAAAAAATGAATCCGAATTAAAGCGACAGTAGCTTCGACTTTCTGCTTCGCTTACTATTTCCTACATACGTATTTGAAAACAAGTATTTTGACAAACCATAATTTGGATCCATTTGGTCAAGTGAGATAACCTTCCAATGGGACCCAACTCGGGATTAAAATAAGGAACCAAAATATATATAGGCATATATGCCCCCCCCCCTCCCCAACCAAACCCTTTTTTTAACGTTTGTTTTGCTTATACAGAACCGGTAAAGCGTCATAATTATTAAGAAGAGGTCTAATTGGGGGGGGGGGGGGTGGTTGTTGGTCATAAAATGGGAGATAATTCATTTTTTAATTAATTTAACTAAATATACTATGAGTGTTATCTGCCTTTATATTAAATGTTTACGGAGATCATTTTCTTTTCTTTGTATTTTTTAAAATTTAATAATTATTATTATTATTGCTATTGTAATACAATAAAAAAATGAAACACATTTCATCATACATATTTGTATGTTGTGGAATAAAATGGAGTTGAACATATTTGTTCATAACTTTTGCATGAGATAAATATAAATACTTCGGATGTTTTATTTTACTGTAATTGTTTCATTTTAGCTGGTGACTAATTTATTTTTTTAATTTAAAAAAAAAACAAACAAAAACTTCGATTGTGACATTGGCAGCTGTCGTGATATTAGTTTAACCGAGTAGTTGTTTTTTGTTGTTTTTTTGTTTTTTTTTACAATGATGGCTGTCATCTCTTTGCACATAGGAGAGTGAGCTTGGTTTGAACCAGGAGCTTAAGTTTGGTTGTGTTAAAAGTGAGCGAGAGATGAAAATGTTACGTCTAAATAGCCAGATAGACAAGGCTGTGGTTTTATGTTGTAAGGAAAATGACTGCATTCTATCGGCCGAACCGTTGCGTAACTTTTTGGATGCCCCTTGCTACTTTTTTTTTTTTAATTATTTTGTTTTTATTTACTATTAAATGCAATTTAAAACATATTTGATAGAAGAGTGGGGCAACATGGCTGGTAGAAGAGTAGGGCAACATATTTGATAGAATAGTGGGACAACATAGCTGGTAAAAGAGCGGGGCAACAGGGCTGGTAGAGGAGTAAGGCAACATAGCTGGTTGAAGAATGGGGCAAAATAGATGCATGCTAGAAGAGTGGGGCAATTTAGCGGTAGAAGAGTAGGGCAACATAGCTGATAGAAGAGTGGGCAACGTAGTCGGTTGAAGAGTGGAGCAACATAGCTGGAAGTTTTAACTTTTCATCGACAATTTAACTTTAATGGTAACAATTTGGCCAATTCAAAAATTAAGAAGTTTTTTTTTTTTTCAAAGTCTGAGCTCAGCTCCAAAACCCTCAAAAAATAATAACTTGGGATAATAGGATAAAATTAAGCAACGAATAAAAAAAACTTGTTGAACAGAAGTTCATGTCTAGTGAAAACTCTTTAATGATTCAGATGTAATACGCTCAAAGTGCATCTCAGCTGGAAACTGGTCACATTTAAATTTTGTGGAACACAGATGATTTTTTCCCCAATTGGATGTTTATTTCACCCCTTCTAAGCACACAGACAGTGGCGTTGCACAGTTTAGTGCCGCCTGGGGATGGCCAAGCTTTTTGCTGCCCCCATCCACGAAAAAAAAAATACATTTGGCCCAAAATGCCGCTCCATATAAGGGGGGAAAGGGCGTGTTTGGGGGTGGACCGGCCCACCACTCCCCAATATACGCCACTGCAAACAAACAAAAAATGATTTTTATTTAAATCTAATTCACGACGATGTGAATACAGCGAAGAGAGGTCACCAAACATCACAAATAGTTGTTATCGAACAGTATGCTCTGTTGTTCTTTTTTGTTGTTGTTTTTTTGGGGGGTGTATCTGTCTTATCTTTCATTATATGAACATATTTTGTTCTTTGTTTGTTTGTTTGTTTTGTTGTTGTTGTTGTTGAAATAATTGTTGAAATAAATATGTGAGGTAAAAGCGGGAGGGTCATTATAATATTAATATTGTTCAGCGGCATGTTGGGGTGGGGGTGGAGGGGGGGGCACTAATTGCGATTCTTATAATGTGCGTTACTTGAATGCATGTAATGACGAATTCTCAGCGCCCCCCCCCCCCCAATATCTCTATTTTACATTTTATATAGATTTTATACAAAAAAAAAACACTTTATTTTTATGGGTTATTTATTTTAATGTCAGATCAATGGGCAAGCTAATTTATTTTTTTTTTTGTTGAACGTGTATATCACAAGGAACATGAAACGTAATATATCTTTAATATTGTTCAATACGAAAATGCACAAAAGGATAATAACGAGAAAAGTAAGGGACATAATGAAAAGTCATAGAATAACAAGATATATGGAAGCTTGAAATAGAAAGAGAGGACGATAAGATAAGAACTTCTCGGCTAAGAGCCTTCCTCACTAGGCAGGACAAAGGAACATGCGACATGTTCTTAAACTAGTTTCTATTTCTTGTCGTCAAGATTCAGGAAGTCAGGTTAAAGGTGTTAGGAACTGACCGACAAGGCTATATAATCGAAAGACGACTGGGTTCACACCAAAACTGTGGTTCAAGAAGAAGTTGTCATCCCATAATTAAACTTAATTGACAGCCGTGCCGATAAAATTGCTAGCTACCCGGGCGAGAACGGGTCATTAATTATTTCGATAGAGTGAAATCATCAAATACAAAACGATATCATCCTGTCATTGATTCGTCTTCCCTATCGTTGAATTGTGATCCTTGTCATTTTATGTGTTCCCTGTCAGTGAATCATGTTCATGCTCCTTGTCTTTCAATTGCGTTCCCTGTTAATTGAAAGATCAGATAAGATTATTTTATTTAATCTAATAAATGGAAATGTTTTTGCTTTTTTAAACTTCATTGTAAATATTTAATTACAGAACATAAACACATATTTAAACCTAGACAACATTCTACAAGTAAAACAATTTAAAAACACAACATATGAAGAATTTCTCTAGCGTAAAATCAGGTTTATCATTTTTTTTTAAAATCACTCCCTTTGTGACAATAATGACTTAAATAGTGATCATTTAGAGTTGGTAACCGCTGGGGGAGCACGCTGGTGAATTTATACAGAATGGGGAACAAAAGAAGTTTGATATCATCCGATCATAACTTGAAGAGAAAGAGTTCGCACTGTACGAGCCGATCTTAGATCACTGTGATGAAGTGAGTGGGATGTGATCTTAGGTCTCTGTGATGAAGTGGGTGGGATGTGATCTTAGATCTCTGTGATGAAGTGGGTGGGATGTGATCTTAGATCTCTGTGATGAAGTGGGTGGGATGTGATCTTAGATCTCTGTGATGAAGTGAGTGGGATGTGATCTTAGATCTCTGTGATGAAGTGAGTGGGATGTGATCTTAGATCTCTGTGATGAAGTGGGTGGGATGTGATCTAAGGCATATGTGGTGAAGTGGGTGGGATGCATCACCCAACACTTTCTTTATAGTTTTTACAACACAATTTTTCTCCCAAAAGTTCTTCAAAGTGAAGGATGTTTCGTTCGTGTGATATCAATAGCTTTCTTGATTAGACTATGTAATCGGTGTTTGGTGTCAGACAAGGAATTCTCACACCAGCAGGTAATACCGAAATCTAGTAGGGTTCCAATTGTTGCACGGTAGAACAAGTTAATAACTTCATAATTATTCCTTGTAAAATGTGCCCTGTTAATCCTTCTTGGTTAAATATGTCATGTTAATCTTCCTTGTTTAAATGTGTCATGTTAATCCTTTATGATTAAATGTGTCATGTTCAACCCTTCTGTTTAAATCCGTCATGTTATTCCTTCATGTTTAAATGCGTCTCTTTAATCCTCCCTGTTTAAATCTGTCATGTTAATCCTTCATGTTTAAATGCGTCTCTTTAATCCTCCCTGTTTAAATCTGTCATGTTAATCCTTCGTGTTTAAATGTGTCTCTTTAATCCTCCCTGTTTAAATATGTCATGTTAATCCTTCGTGTTTAAATGCATCTCTTTAATCATCCCTGTTTAAATCTGTCATGTTAATCCTTCATGTTTAAATGCGTCTCTTTAATCCTCCCTGTTTAAATCTGTCATGTTAATCCTTCGTGTTTAAATGCGTCTCTTTAATCCTCCCTGTTTAAATCTGTCATGTTAATCCTTCGTGTTTAAATGCGTCTCTTTAATCCTCCCTGTTTAAATCTGTCATGTTAATCCTTCTTGTGTAAATGCATCTCTTTAATCCTCCCTGTTTAAATCTGTCATGTTAATCCTTCTTGGTTAAATCTGTCCTGTTAATGCCTTCTATTTAAATGTGTCATGTTAATCCTTCTTGTTTAAATGTGTCATGTTAATCCTTCTTGTTTAAATGTGTCATGTTAACCCTTCTTGTTTAAATGTGTCATGTTAACCCTTCTTGTTTAAATGTGTCATGTTAACCCTTCTTGGTTAAATGTGTCATGTTAACCCTTCTTGTTTAAATGTTTGGGTCCGGCGTCCAACCACCCAGACTTACCACCAGTTGGCTACACATGTCTTAGTCTTGTGGTAGCAGTGGTGGTGTGGAGGGCAGTCGACGTCCCTTGGGACCCACATTAAGAACATCCGTGCGCACGAGTCTCCCGGTCCTGGGGATGGGAATTTAGAAACAGAATTGCCAGGTGTAACAGCATGTTGCAGGATGAACCAGTGCCTCACCTTGAAGAAGTGCCACTTTGGAGCAAAACACCAAAATCGACCCCCCCTCCCCGCCCCTCCAACCAAAATTAAAAAAACGACCCCACCCCCCCCCCCCCCGGAAACTAAAAGTCAAACATACATATTGAATATCCTATAAGGAATGAGCTTTATAAAGATCCTTACACAAGTGTGTCAAGTGCATTAGAGGTGACACATCCTTTGTAACTGGTGCGCTAGCTATCTAGATGGTAGACTGTGGTTCAAAAAAAAACCGAGTTAAAAAAAAATTCAATATATTTTATCAAAATTTTAACGCTCACCTCCCAACCCTAACCCCCACCCCACCCCCCAAAAATACGTTTTTTCACTCTTTTTCAAGTGGGGGGGGGGTTGTCAAGGAAATATGATGTGTCTGATTTCACGAAATACAAATCACGTTTAAAATGCGCTAAATGAGATACATTTTTTTTTAAAAAGATGTCGCCAGTACGTTTGGTAATATGTTTATTGTTTTTTTTATGAAATATGAGGTGAAACTAAATTTGCTTTGAAAAAAGCAGGTAGATCGTTAGAATATTAATGTAGTTCAGGGGCGTGGGAAAAAAAATGTTCAGCTTTGAGCCTTGTGCAGGGTGAGGGGGAGGGGGGGAGACTCATTGTGATTCTTATAAAGTGCGTTACTTATATGCATGTAATGGAAATATCAACATCATCATGGTATTTTTTTTTTAAATATGATTGTGTAGTGAAAGACTTCTCTTACATTCTCTCTATTGTATTAAATATGAGATTGAACATTTCATTGTTTACATGTCATCATCTGACCAAACACTGAGTGGTGTCATGAATGAATAGTAACATCATCAGTATACTGTGATAAAGCAAAATATTTACTTATGTCATCATTAAGAGATGTTTACAGTATTGCATAGGTATTTCTGAAAATGTCATCAGTCCAAGTATGTCACATGTTTTATTGGTGATGTGACCTTCTTTTCAAACATTTTTAAATGTCTTACTGATGTGCTTTAGCTCTGTGTCCTGGCCATTGTCTTGGTACTCAATCTGTCTTGACAGAAAATAAAGCTGCCACCACATTTATCGTTACCTCTTATGGATTTTATTTCATTCTGGTAGTCTAGTAATATTAAAGACCATATGTTGATTATTTGCTATCTTCTTTTTTTATTTAGTGCATTCAGTGGTTTATGATCAGTTCACAAATTTAATTTCCTACCTAACGTACATTTTGTAGTTTTGTGACTGACCAAATTACAGCCAAACATTATTTTCAATAGTCGTTGAATAAAATAGCAAAACGAGGTATGTGGAAGCTTGAATTAGAGAACAGGACACAAAGATAAGGACGTTACGGCGTAAAGCCTTCTTCAGCTGTTATGCCGAAACGTCCTTATCTTTTTTTTCCTGTTCTCTAATTCAAGCTTCCATATACCTCGCTTTGCTATTTTATTCATTTACTAGGCTTAATGCAGTCCTTTAATCTATATTTTCAATAGTTGAGTAATTTATTAGAGATGGAACGCATTATAGAGACTAAGAAGATAACTCTTATTTTTTTTTCTAAAAGTTCCATTTTTGGGGGGCTGGTACCCGGGATAATTACCCGGTCATATTAGCTAATACTCGGCATTTCCGGATAACCGAGTTAGTACCCGGCTAAGCCTTAGATAAAAAAAAAATATCATTAAAAAATTAAAACTCAAATTTTTGATGTCTCAGGCAACAACACGCTACTTTACTTATCAAGGGACATTCACAAGGCTTTCAAGGGGGGGGGGGGCTTTACGACAACACGTTGAGGACCACTGGTGTAAACAAAAAAACTGATTGATACCGAACTCACCGAGAATTGTGCCGCACAGATCACAGCACCCACAATAGTCCCCATTCTTGACAATCGTGCCCTCACAGGCGGTGATGGGAGCGCACTTACACGTCTCCGGAGTGCATATGATTACGGCGTCGGTGTAGCTGTAGACGACCAGAAGGACAGCTTGTATCGGTGGCAGTGTTATTTGCATGCTTCTGGTTTTATAGAGCTTAACTTTTTTTTTAAAGAAAAAATAAAATGAAAATATGTTTATAAGAATTCAGTTAGGTCAACAGATCCATTTTGTTCGCCTGATTTCATAACTTCCTCCACCCCCCACCCCACCCACCCCACACACACTTTTTTTTTTTTGCTGGTGTCATCCGAAGTTGGCCATGCATTTTGCTGCTCCTTTCGACGAAAAAAACCAAACTCGGCAGTTGGCATAAAACTCCGCCCTCAATAAAAAAAATAAATAATTATCTGACTGGGGCGCAACTTCCACTCCACACCCCTGTATACTCCATTGTCCCTAACATACAGACACACACAAATTTAATGTAGAATATACAAACACACTTCTACGATTTTGATGAAAAGTAACTGGATTAGATCATGTAAGCCAGACCCTTATAAACAAAACAAAAAACATATAGTCTTTAGAATAACAAGGATATAAAATAAAATAATTGTTTGGAGAACTGCTGAACAGTCCAAATAATAGTTCATTATCATAACCTGTTAATGGAGCTGAACTATATCGAGATCGTTAGACCGTGACAAATGGTTTTAGCAGTCCAGTGACATGAAACATAATATATATATATATACCGTATTTTACGGCGTATAAGACGACTGGGCTTATAAGACAACCCCGTACTTTTCCTATTTAAATATAGGCTTTGGGCTATACTAGCCTCTTAAGACGACCCCTCTTACCAACGCACACAAGATAAAAATTTTAATGTTTAAAAAAACGGATTTGATTTCAATATGGTAACTTTAATTCAAATGCTTACGACATGCAGGTATTTAGCAGGGAAACTGTCCCTTATAACATTAGGCTGTTTGTCATCAAACATGTCAACGTAAAACAGTGAAAGTGGAATAAACGTTTCCTAAGTCACTCTAAAGCTGAAAGGAAGGACAAGACAATAAACACATGGGAGCTGCCATGCTGTTTGTTTTTTCTAAGCTGTCAACCAAACAGGAACTAGAAGCCGCCGGTCCCTGAAGTTTCAGCACGCCATATACCTGCTGACAAGATGACCCCCGACTTTTGAATAGATTTTCACGGGTTAAAAAGTCGTCTTATACGCTGTAAAATACGGTGTGTGTGTATATATATATCTATATATTCGAATATATCTATAATCTTGTTTCAAGGCTAAGTTTGAATACTTACTGATACGGCGGTACTTTTATTCTCACTGGTGCAGAGGCATTCTACCAGGTGCTCAGTGGCCCTTACCAAGTACTTATATCAATTTGTCAACAGCTGCGGTACAGAGGCGTGCCCATCAATTCTTCTAGGCACTCCAGAATGTGGCCCCTGAGATGACTGTATTACTGTGGGGCGACGCCTGAAACGTGTGGCGGCAGGGAAGAGTTGACCTCTTTAAACATGTGGCAGAGCAGAAGTCGTGATATATATATAGTCGACATTCATCTTCATTATAAACAAATTCTTCATCTGACTTCCATCGTTCACCCTTTTTCACTTTTCGGTAAAGATTTGACTGGCCCTGCATCCCGTCTTGCTTTTTTAAAAAAGAACTTGTTAAATAAGACTATTTCAGACCTGGCGTTTCTATGAACACCGACTTCAGAGGTTAGCAACATTGGACCAATGTGTTACTGAAAACATACTCTGGAAGGGACGGAGCATGCGGGGCTTGATATTGTTGTCTTCTCAGACTCAAGATCTGCTCTTGC
>CAXITT010000297.1:337511-374002 GCA_964033795.1 Lymnaea stagnalis
TTTTTTTTTTTTTTTTTTACCCCCCCCCCCCCCCCCCTTTTTATTTTTTTTATTTTTCAGATTCATTGTAAGTTTTACAAGTTTTTTTGGAAAATGGTTTCGAATTTTTTTTCAATTGCGTTTCAGTCCCGCTTTTACCGTAGCGATTGAATAAAAATCGATGTCTGTAGGGTCATGTCCTCCGACTTGATGTTCAAGGGTTAACAATGTCAATCTGCCCTGGGGCACTATTCATTTCAAAGATGATTTTATCCGTTTAAAAATGTGTTTAAAAGGGGCGGACAAAAGAATAATAAGCAAGCATTTGATGAATACAAAAAGCCTACTGTATTTAAATTCGTCCCCGTTGAGTCTATTATCTAATCTTTTTGTGTATAATAATTGAAGCATTCAATAAAGCTTTATGTTTAGTCTTGTTGTATTTATTCAGCTTACTTGTTATATCAACCCTATCTGCAGCCAACCAATGACTCTCAAGAGCAATGACCCTCAAGAGCAATGATCCTAATGAGCAATGACCTCAATGACCAATGACCCCAACGACTCCAAATGACCTGAATGACCAATGACCCCCAATGACCTTGACCAGAGATCTGATCGCGATCCGTTTTCCACCGTCCGATTATCTTTCTTTAATCGTGAGTCTGTGCTGATCTAAATGTTTCAGATACCTTGAATCAGCATCAGTTCCAATAATCCAATAATTTCTAAAGTCTTTATGCCCAAGATTATGACTTACAGAATTTGTGTCTAATGTCTCAGCCCATCATTTCCCCTCCATTTGGACAATAATCTCTTGTATTTCTTTGGTCGATGCTGATTAAATGTTTAGCACATCCACCAGATGTCCTGACATTTTTGGCCTCCTATTTTCAGGGTAGAATCTTGAAAACTGGAGAGAGAAAAAATATAATCCTATACCATTTTAACCTAAAACTTGTTTTGTTATCCTAAGTTCATTACCTGTGGGAAAACTCACATATAAATCAAACAGAAATGACATAATTTTTCTTTTTAAAATTGCTAATCACATGTTAACATAAAAATTACAATGATTAATTTTCTAATCACTTGACAATGTTGAAGACTAAAGGCATGTGTTTCTATGCTAGGTAAAAATATGTGGCTAATATAAGGAAAATATCATACTATTTAAACTAAATATATTACACAATTACCATATTATTGAAACCGATTAAACTCAAAAAACTGAATAATGGTAGATCTAACTGAACACTAGTGTATAAGTCTGCACACTTATGACAAACTGTGTAGTACTAAAAATGTACCTAAAGTGTGACTTATGGTGATTATGGCCACACAAAAAAATGCATCCAACCATGTATGCTTGTAAAAAATTGTTTTTAATACCTTTTGTCCAGTGGGATGGCTCTCATGCATCAGGTTGCAGGTGGTCAATTTCATCTTATAGGCAGCTCCATCTTCCACCAGATTTACCCTGATAAATGCTGGGCATGCAGTCTAGAATGTTCTGGAACGCACAAAAAAAGGAAAGGCTGATCAACACTGATCGTCTTTACCATCGACTTTTTCTATTATTGCATTAAGGATAAAATGCAATTAGCGGCAGGGCCTGCAATTATTCCACTGAACATAGTAGGGGCCTATAGGTCAAATATGTTCCCCCAGCTGTACATACTATAGGTCATATATGTTCCCCCAGCTGTACATACTATAGGTCAAATATGTTCCCCCAGCTGTACATACTATAGGTCATATATGTTCCCCCAGCTGTACATACTATAGGTCATATATGTTCCCCCAGCTGTACATACTATAGGTCATATATGTTCCCCCAGCTGTACATACTATAGGTCATATATGTTCCCAGGTCAACTATTGAACATAGTACCATTTTTTATACGTTTTCTGTTATCATTTTCTAATTTTTGACTTAAAAGAGGGGGGGTGGGGGCACTCCAAAGAAAATTATGTTGAAACGTTCGACATTATTGCGACATTATATTGAAATTGCGACATTATAATTCTATCATTGAGTGGCAGTGGCATACTGGTATTTCGTTTTCAGCTACTAAAAACAGTTCTTTTAATCATGCATGCGTCTTTTTTTGGAGACTTGGTGAAAACACGTAAAGTTATCACTGACACTGCGCTTAGAGTGAGACTGACTCTGCGCTTAGAGTGAGACTGACACTGCGCTTAGGCTAAGACTGACACTGTGCTTAGGGTGAGACTGACAAAACTCTTACCAAATCCATGCCTCAACTACACTACACATTTATCTTACATTTCATATAATAGCCTTACCCATACTGTACAAAAATCAGGGTCAGGATATAGATACAGATATGTATTACATTTTTAAGGCTATTTCCACTCCATTCTATTGTCACTATTCACGGAATTAAGTATATTCTGAGAGAGCGTGAGGGGAAAAAAGACTTACCGGTACTTTAGATGTGGACAGATGCCTTTACTTTGCTAGTACCGGTACTTTCTTTAGTAAGATCCACTTGCTTGCAAACAAACTTAGCATTGTCATCCACAAACTGCGACTCTTTTCTTAACTGAAAGAAAATAAACATGCAGTCAATATCCAGACCCAGTATCATAAAAGGGATTTCGAAGTTCTCACGCGCACCAGTTTGCGCATTTTAAAAAATCACGCAAAACTTGTGCGGCCATTTAACACTTACTTAGATCGTCGGTGATCTCGTTTTTTTGCGTTTTACATCACAGTTTTCAAATGATAAACTGATTTGTCATCAGTGACGTAGAGCGCATATTTTTACAAACACGGTGATACCAGTTGTAGCATGGAATGTTTTGTGAGTGACGAGTGGCAATATTATATTTATCCTAGTGCCGGCATGTACTTAAGTTAACAGCTTGGGTTACTTTTTAATGTCTAATCGTACCACATTGAATTTTATCGTACCGCTGCTTGATAAATTCACGAAGAGGAATGACTTTATTTCATTAAAAATGGTCATGCATCTAAAAAGTTATACTTCTTCGTAACTAAAATTATTAATTATCACCAGTTATCTCCCCTGTAAAAAAGTGGGTTGTCGGAAATGGCTCTTCTCATCAATTTAATATAAAAATATTTTCATTAGTGTTCATCTTTAAAAATCCGCTAAGCATTAACCAATTAATTGATGGGAAACAGTTTTACAATATTATTAGAGGTTGTATATGGACGTAAAAAAATTACAAAAAACATTTTACTTTGAGTTCATGGACAAATATTTAAAAGGTAAAAGAAATTACTTAAACTTAAATTAGGTACTTTGACACAAAATTTAAATATTGTCCGATTGCCATGAATGGTACATCATTTTAAAAGGCTAGCTATAAGCTTTACAACAACACCAATTTTTATCTTTCTATCTTTTATAGAAGTGGAGTTATGATTTTTTTGGTGATTTTTAAATTCCTTTCTTTATCTTAGTATTTAACTGAAAAAACATGTGACCCACTTTACAAATTTCTGCCTTATTTTGCCCAAAACTTTTTGATTTTAAAAGATAATGCTACCAAATTTTCAGGAGACATTCTCAATGCAATATACAACACAATAAACAACAAAACTTTTATATAACATCAAGACTTATTTTTGTAGATATTTATTTAAGGGTATGTTCAGAAAAAAGTGAACAGAAAAATTGGGAAAATCATTATTTATACAGGAAAAAACGAAAAAAATAACATGTTTATTGAATTTTAACTAATCTTATTATGCTTGTGTTAAATCTTAAATAAATTGTTTTATTTATTAAAAGGTAAGTAAGTCTTTTTTATATATAATATTGAACGCATGTAATTATAAATAAAAACTACTCAAATAAAATTAAAATCATCCATGGCCCATCTCCATGCCATGATGATGAGACTAAGTTCAAAAATGTTATTTTATATATGAAATAAATTAGTTTTACAAATAAAACACTTGAGTAATATTAAAAAGTAATAAGAAATTGTGTAGATTCAGGAAATCATTATATGTTATTTCTAGGTTTCTAAATGTTAGACACAAGAAAATGTTTAAATTTTTGTTATATATAAAGAACTCTTTGGAATTCCTTCCATCGACAAGGAGACACATTTTTACATAGATTGCAAGAAGTCTGAAGAGCAGTCTAAATAGAAAATGACAGACAGAACATCCTCATTACCTTTTAAAATTTAATGGCGCTGTTACTGGTATGCTTGTGTTAGTCTTATTATCTTATACGATAAGTTATAGGCTATAGGTGATATTAGTGGTTTTTACTTATAATCTCATTCAATATTAAAAAGACTTCTACATTTTACATCTAATTTAATCAATAATTCTATTTTATCTCTTAGACATTTGAAAAAATAGCTTTATTAGTTTTACATTTAAATTCTTTTGTTTATTCATAGATTTTTCTCTTAAAATTCTTGGATTGCATGTGCTCTCTGCTATGCATAATTATTTGTAATTGGAACCTCTAAGCTATGCACATCTGTAATTGGCACCTCTAAGCTATGCACATCTGTAATTGGTACCTCTAAGCTATGCACATCTGTAATTGGCACCTCTAAGCTGTGCACATCTGTAATTGGCACCTCTAAGCTGTGCACATCTGTAATTGGCACCTCTAAGTTATGAACATTTGTAATTGGCATATCTAAGCTATGCTCATGTGTAATTTGTACCTCTAAGCTATGCACATCTGTAATTGGCACCTCTAAGCTATGCATATCTATAATTGGCAGCCTAAAAATGCGCACATCTGTAATTGAGACCTCTAAAATTTGCACATCTGTAATTGACATCTCTAGGCTGTACACAACTGTAATTGGTACCTCTAAGCTATGCAAATCTGTAATTTACACCTCTAAGCTATGCAAATTAATTATTGACACCTCTAAAATGTGCGCATCTGTAATTGACATCTCTATGCTGTACACAACTGTAATTGACATCTCTAGGCTGTACACAACTGTAATGACATCTCTAGGCTGTACACAACTGTAATTGACATCTCTAGGCTGTACACATCTACACCTAAAAATAAGCAGCCTCGCTTCTGGTTAATTGTGCAAGGTTTCCTGAACAATGCACTCAACAATGTTTGAGAGTTTAAAAATATATTCCTGCAAAATTAATGGACTGTATATGAAGTATTGTGTAATTGACTTTGACAATTTTGATTCATGTCGCATTTAATTATCTTTTTAAAATGTACACTTAAGTTTAGGTTAAGCCTTGTATGTGGAAATCGATGCAGTATTAAGTGATGCACGGCTGAACAAGTTAAAATTGATGCTAAGATAGTAAATAAATGGTGGCCACAAAAATGTCAGCAAATATTTTTTGCACAGACATTCCTACACAGGCAGCTGCAAGCAAACTTTGACCAAACATTGATCTAGTCTCTATATGAAACTTTACAACTTATTGTGACAGACATTGATCTAGTCTCTATGAAACTGTACAACTTATTGTGACAGACATTGATCTAGTCTATATGAAACTGTACAACTTATTGTGACAGACATTGATCTAGTCTCTATATGAAACTGCACAACTTATTTTTTCAAAGTTACTTTAGACACCCCTCCCCCCAAGACATTCCTTGATGGAGGAGTTCGTCTATGTTTTCAGAATATGCAAATAAAGAAATCTGCTAGTGCTAAACAAAAGTTTATTGTAAAAGATTGTAACTACTATAAAAAAAATTTGTAAAATATATACGTATTTTTTAGGCAGTGCAGTGCTACGGCATGGGCACACAGGGCTTTAGCCAGCACCTGAAGCTTCTATTGGCATCATTCCTTCTATAACTTCTTCTATAATGGTTTGTAGAGGTTTAGGTGGATTATCAAATTTACTTAGTAAATCATGTGAAGTAGCTTGTTTTTTTCCTTTGATATTTAATATATAATCTACATTACACCATTTCTCTATCACTGTGTGTGGACCTTGCCAAGCCTTTTCAAATCCAACTTTCTGTGGTAGAAAAACAAATACTTTGTCTTGAGGTTCTAGTTCTCTAAGATATCTGTTTCTGTTGACTATATCTCTATATTTACAGTTTTTATTGTGTAAGATTTTCTTGGCATATTGCACAGCATGCATAATTTCTTCTCTTGTCATAGTTATAAGATCATATGGAGAAATAAGTTTCTTTATTCAGTAACAATTCCTTATGTAAGGTTTCTATTGGGCTTTTAGGATTTGCTCCAGAGACAAGCTCAAATGGTGAGAAACATGTAGTTTGATGTGGTATTTCTCTGTAGGCAAAAAAAAGTACTTAGGGTAAAAATCTGTCCCAATCTGCTTGTTTGTCATTGACAACTTTCTTTAACATCATCTTAATCGATTGATTAGCTCTGTCTACTGCACCATCTGCTTGTGGTCTGTATCTTGCTGCAAAGGTCTGTGTTATATTCAGCTTATGTGTGAAAGCTGCCGTAATTTGTGACCTAAATTGAGTTCCATTATCTGACAATATTTTATCAGGAAATAGGAATCTTGTAAAAACTGATAATAATAGTGCATGGCAAATGCCTTTAGCTGTAATTTTTCTTAATGGTATAACCTCTGTCCATCGTGTTGCAAAGTCTGTCATTGTTAAGGCATTCGCCTACTTGTTTTGTCTTTTTGATGTTGCTATCAGACCAATAATGTCTATTGTTTTTTTCAAATGGTTTTGATGCTAGATCCATCTTTTGTAAGGAAGCCTTATGTATTGGCCCTATATTATTTAATTTTTGACATTCTTTACTAGATTTTAAGTATTGCTTTACATCTTTTCTCGTATGAGGCCAAAACAGTGGCAGACCTGTTTACCCTCAAACTCTTAAAATCTTTCAATTTTATCCTAAAATCGTTCAATACCTTATAGTAAAACAAAATAAACATACAGTATATATAATGTATGCACCTCAAAATTGTACACCAAAATCGTACATTATACGCCAAAATTGTACGAGTAAACAGGTCTGCAGTGTTTAGAAATTCTCTGAATTGTTCTCGTTGGACCCATATGTCACACCAAGTGCCGGAATGTGATATTTTTAGTACCAATTGTTTCAATGTCTCTGGTATCATAATCTGTGATCTAGTTTCATTTTCATTCATTTTTATTTCTCTGACTAGTAGTATTAGTAGTATGCAACTTACAAGTTTAAATTAATATGTGCTTCTGTGATGAGTTGAGCTTGCTGTCTACCCTTTTGATGTAATGGTATAAGTTTAGTCCTCTTTCTATTCTTTCACTTTGTTCTTTATTTATGTTCATAATGGTCTCCCCTGTTTCATACTTGGTGTATTTGATTGTGATTCCTGTTGAACATTGTTCTTTTGTTGTGCCCTTGTTATCACATTTTATTTTATTTTGCTTATTATTTGTTTCTCTCTTTGTGTTATTCTTTCTGTTGATTAATTCTTCTTTTACATGTTCACAGTTTTCAATGTTGTCTTCTTTTATCTTATGTGCCTTCTTATTTCCTATAGTTGTGCTTTCATGTGTTCTGATAAATTTTCATTTATAACTTATAGCAATGGCATTAAATCTATGTATGTGTTCTTTTCTTCTGTGTTTTCATTGGCATTCCATTTGGTCATTGTAATTTCATTCATGCTGTCATCACGTTTTTCTTCTACTTTATTCTATAATCTAGACTAGCATCTTGTTCTGACTGGATGAAAGTATGCACTTTACTTTGTTGTCTTCTCATTAACCACTGTTTGATTAAAATTTTCTGAATTATCAGGTATCACATCTGTGATATTAATTATTATCAATGGTGTTATATCCATGACAACGGCTTAGATTTTGCCCGCTACCCAAGGTGTATCAACCTTAATAATTACTGTCTAACATTCAATAAATTGTCCATCTCCCAACTTCATGTTTTCTTTTGATGTTGTGTATTGACCAGGTTTTACTAAGGACCTATCAACAATTGTTAAGCATGCAGTGTCTCTGAGACATAATCTTTCATGTTCATTAACATAGCTGGATAGAAGCTTAACTGTTCTTTACTGTTTATTATTGTAGCAACAGTGTAAGGACTTTATGATCTTCCCCTCTCAGAAGTGTTTCTTGGAGGACTCTTATTGGGGGTGATATTCTTGTATTGCCTTCTTGTCTTATGTTGTGAGGATTATGAACTTTCCTGCATTGGGGATTCCTATCGTGCCTTCAACCTTCTTGATTAGATTTATTATTCTTAAATGTCCTTCTTTGCCACAGCTCCAGCAATGAAATAATCTAGTTGAGTTGTGTCTATTAGTATTGTTTGAATGGGTTATTGACCATTATATCTTTTTAGTTTCCCATGGCATATAACACATTCTCACTATCATTTCTTATTGATAACTTTGCACTATGATGGATATCTTTGTAGTCTGAGTAGGCAGTAACCAATCCTTTCATGTCTTTAACTTTTCTTTGCTTAATGAAAGAATACAATCCTTCATTTGCCAAATCAAGAACTTTGTCAATTACAACCAATTCCATTATCGCTTTGGATTGTCCATGTTAATTGGAGTTAACCTCATCCATGAGTTAAGATCTGCAAATAAATTATCTCTCCATGCTCGTGGATAATCACTTTGTCTTAAATCTGCTTGATGGAATCTTTTTCTGTAAAAATCTTCAGTTTTATTGAAGTGTCTTAACTCTTTGGCTGCAGAATTTTTTCATCAAAAAAATGTACATTTTTTTCAAAGAGCCAAAAAGAGTGAGAGGTTGGGTTTATTTAAAAATATTTAAACTATTATTGTTTGGTTTATAAGACTAAACTTGGTCTCAAATGAAAGATGATTGAAAGGACTATATCTTTTTTTAAACTTATTTCTTAAGTTTAAATAAAAAACAAGTTACAGAAAAGAACAATAAATGTGAAAACATTATATGCTAAACCATTTTTTCCCCAATCCCTATGATGTATGCATACCTCATCTTTACTTCTATAACTCAAATCCTTAAAACTACTACTATTACTATGAGGATCATGCGATAGATCTAAATATAAATCATCTTCACTATCACAAGAAATAGTATAACAAAATTCCAAAGCTTTTTGAGCTGTTAATCATCTAGGAAACTTACTCACCTACTAGGGCCTAGAGTAGCAATAGCAAATAAACCTTGGTTTCGCTTAAGAACAATGAAGTACCAATCTTCGATATAAAAGTCTTATTTAAAAAGTGTACGTTGTTACGAAGCAAAAGAGTTGAGGTGGTCCATGGGTAAAAAAAAATTTGTTTCCATGTTTCTTAATTTAAAAAAAAAATTCTTTGTACATAATATCTATACACGAATAGAAAGACAAAAAACAAAAAGTTTATATTGAATTTTTTTTTTTTATTACTTTTATTGCAAAAAATTTATTTTACACAATTTTTACAGTTAGGCAAGAGTTTTTGAAGATAAGTGGTTTAGCTACATCACATTGAAACTTTGCGCGCTGATAAATAATAACATTGTTAAAACATTTATGCAGGCTCTCTGCATGATAATGATTGGGAGAGCTGCAGATTACATGTATGTAGAGTCTTATACAAATTTGGCACATTTTTGGGGGTAGTTAAGTAAAAAAAAATCATTAAAAAAATTTTTTTAAATAGATATAATTAAAAAGCAAGGATAGTTATATGGAGAATATCAATGGAAAGAAGCATGCAAAGTTTGAAGTCTGCAGCTATAATGTTTTCTGCTGATACATTCGGCATTTCTCACAAATCTAAAAAACGCAAAGTTGAGAAAAATGAAAAAGAAGTTTAAACATGTTATTCTTTAAATATACATGCTGCATGTACAAAATAAAATAGAATGCATACACAATGTACATATACCATTCATGAATTAAAAAACAATTTAAAAACACAGACAGAAAAAATAGAATTGACACACTTTTTCAAACACCTCCCCACAAGAGTTATAAATAAAATACACAAATAAAAAAAATTCTTTAAAATTTTCCTATGAGACATTTGTTAAAAAAACATCATTCATTATTTAAAGAATATCAATATAAAGAAGCATGCAAAGTTTCAAGTATGTAGATACAATACTTTACCTCCTGGTGTATCAGTGGGTAAAAACTGAAAAATGTTTATTAAACAAAATTAAAGGTATTTTTTAACCATATTGGATGCATACATACTGAACCCATACAATTAATAAATACAAAAATAATTAAAAACATAGATAGCACATAAATGAATGCATTTTTCAACATCCCCCCAGCCATGTAAAAATAATATGATCATAAAAGAATTTCTTTTTATGGGGCATGTTAAAAAAAAACATAAATTAAATCATTATGTAGAGAATATCAATGGAAAAAAACCTTGCAAAAGCTTGAAGCATGTGGTAATAAAACTTTTCCTTATGACATCTGACGTCAGAGATAAATGGAATAATCCTAAGGAGAGATTACAAAAGAAAGTTGAAATTTGTTCATGTAAAAAAAAAAAAAAAGCAAAGGCCTTTTAAATAATATAAAGGTTGCATTGGCTATATACATATACAAGAGATAAATGGAATAATCCTAAGGAGAGATTACAAAAGAAAGTTGAAATTTGTTCATGTAAAAAAAAAAAAAGCAAAGGCCTTTTAAATAATATAAAGGTTGCATTGGCTATATACATATACAATCATACTAAAAAAGATTTTAAAAAAAACAATTAAAAATTATAGAAAATTTTCCTCAATGATAATGATAGCAAATGCACTCTCGGAGAGAAAAATAAGTATTTAGCTATCACTATAATTTCTTTGAAAAATTCCATTTTGATACTTATGTCTTCAGGATGATGTTCTATTGACTTTAATCTATACTATATTCATTTTAAGCAAGCAATAAAATATAGATAATTAAATAAATTATCAATGCATATGTGATA
This sequence comes from Lymnaea stagnalis, assembly GCA_964033795.1. Lineage (NCBI taxonomy): Eukaryota > Metazoa > Mollusca > Gastropoda > Lymnaeidae > Lymnaea > Lymnaea stagnalis. The sequence continues at coordinate 348,388 of CAXITT010000297.1, forward strand.
TCATAGTAGTTCAGCTTGACCAAACGTACTGTTCCACATCTAGGGGACGTCTTGCTTCAGTGTAGATCATTGTATCTGGAGAGGTTACTCGAAGTACAGAGCATCGGGGAGGTTACGCAAAGTATAAAGCATGGTCTATCACTTTCAAATATCAGTTTGATCATTTGTAAAGTCCTCCAAGGAAATGTTTAATAATACATCACCATAAAATTATTAATAACATACTCAATGTTATGTGAAATGATCTCTTATAGTTATTTATAGCGTTATCAAGAGAGTTGAGTTGAATCTCATGAACAATTAAGAGTTCATCAGGTGTTCCTGAAGGATTTACTGAAGAGCTATTAGTAACTTGATGTCACCATTAGTCTGTAACGATAACGACTTTTCGCCATCTTGGATTAGAATCAACTGATTGCTCCCAAAGGAAAATGATAAATAATGATGATTGTAGTTTTCAATAGATGTATGCCTTCATCGTTTTCGACCGTATTATATCATTTGACCATTTTCCATAGTTTAAATAGCAGTAAACCGCTGCACTATAAAATCAATACATTGTGTCACAATCAAATTTTGTTATAATTGATACACGAGGCGAAGTGGTTCAAATAGTGACTCATATTTTATTATCCACATTCACAATAAGAAATACATCTCACAAAACCAGAAAACACTTGGAAATTATAACACAAATTTCAATTACCGGGACAAACTTCTGGATAGCATAATCTTCTTTTATGTGACATATGTATCAACACAATATAAATCTTCATACAACATCAACGGTCTCTGTTCATTTGTCTCAAAGCAAGCTCCATTATTCAACTCCTTCCCTGATTGGCCAGTTTCTTCCAAGTCCCAACACTCTGTATATTATATAAGAAATATTTACCGTATAACTTCTATTAGTATTCATATTCATATATGTGACACTTCTAAAGTGCTATCTTCTTCAAAAATATTCCTCAGAGGCAGAATTATTGTCCATTTCAAGCTTATCAGAATCAAACTTCTTAACAATGCTTTAGTATGTAGTAACAGTGAACCGGTCTTGTGGCATAACGTGTAACACAGCAAAAAGAAAATTCATGAATGGAAAAGTTGATACCAGAATTCTTCTACCCTGTGCTTTATATATATAAAATAAAATGACATTTTCTCATGAGTCATATCATAGCATAGGAGTAACTTTTTTTTTGTTTAGTTTGACTGATTCTTATTTTCTTATAATAAATATTTGTTTCAGATGAATAACTCTGATGTAGACATTGCAGTCTTTGTTTTACATGTAACAATAACCAACACATATTTTCAGCTTCATGAAACTCGCAACAAATGTGAAGTATCTGTAGTACATGAAGTATCTGAAGTACATGAAGTATCTTAAGTACATGACGTGGGTGCATAAAAATAAACTTGTAAAGGAACAGTGAATAATTTGATTGCAATGCTTTGTTTTTTACTTCCAGATTAATACAGTCTACACAAGTGACAAGTGATTTGACAGTGGAATCCAAGACATTTCAGTAAATACATGTCATAATTTCTTGGCTGACATCTGAATGTACATCACAGCATCTTGGATGACTTCTTGAGTGTAAAACATAGCATCTTGGATAACATCTGAATGTACAACATAGCATTTTGGCTGACATCTGAACGTACAACATAGCATCTTGGCTAACATCTGAATGTACAACATAGCATCTTGGCTGACATCTGAATGTACAACATAAGATCTTGGCTGATATCTGAATGTACAACATAGCATCTTGGCTGACATCATTTCAACTCAAGTAAACAAGTTTTAGCAAATTATTAAATAAATAAATTCCTATTAACACACATCTAAACTTTTTAAATTTGTTCATCAACTTGTTCATTGTTTCAATCAATCAAACTTTAACCCAACTGGTTTTAAATCTCTAACAATCTTTTTCATTTGTAATTCAAAGAAATTTCAGCATGTTGCTATCTGGCTAGGCTCCTCCATCAGTCCACCATGTTGCTAAATGGCTAGGCTCTTCCATCAGATCACCATGTTTCTATATGGCTAGGCTCCTCTATCAGATCACCATGTTGCTATATGGCTAGGCTCCTCCATCAGATCACCATGTTTCTATATGGCTAGGCTCCTCCATCAGATCACCATGTTTCTATATGGCTAGGCTCCTCCATCAGATCACCAAGTTTCTATATGGCTAGGCTCCTCCATCAGATCACCAAGTTTCTATATGGCTAGGCTCCTCCATCAGATCACCATGTTGCTATATGGCTAGGCTCCTCCATCAGATCACCATGTTGCTATATGGCTAAGTTCCTCCATCAGATCACCATGTTGCTATATGGCTAGGCTCCTCCATCAGATCACCAAGTTTCTATTTGGCTAGGCTCCTCCATCAGATCACCAAGTTTCTATATGGCTAGGCTCCTCCATCAGATCACCATGTTGCTATATGGCTAGGCTCCTCCATCAGATCACCATGTTGCTATATGGCTAGGCCCCTCCATCAGATCATTTATAAAAAAAACTAGTAATATATAAATTTTAAGTAACCTGTCTTTGCATGAAGAGTGAATGATAAAAATTAATTACCTTGACCTTTTAGTGAAAATAGACTGATGAGCTTTGTAATGTTGGTGCACATAGACTGATGAGCTTTGTAACATTGGTGCACATAGACTGATGAGCTTTGTAACATTGGTGCACATAGACTGATGAGCTTTGTAATGTTGGTGCACATAGACTGATGAGCTTTGTAACGTTGGTGCACATAGACTGATGAGCTTTGTAACATGCTTTCTAATTATTAAGATAATTACTTCTGTTGAAAGCATGAGGGAGATTCGATTGTCATCACTATATATTTTATTGACACAGTACGATTCACAAAAATGAGAAATAAATCTCCAGGTTGGAGTAAAATAACTGTTAATGATCTTATACACTTCACATCCATGATAATCCACTCAGATTGTAAGATAGCTGTGCCGATGTTATAAGATTTACACTTAAAATTTATGCAAGAGCACAATTTATAATCCCTCCCTTTGACCATATCAATCACCTCCTCTCCTTCTGCGCATGACATTCCAAAATAAAACTTTATGTTAATACTAAAATATGAAACAATTCATTATTGTTCTTATGTAGCTGTTTCAAGCTTAATGAATTACCATAACCCTGTCAGTACATATTAATATATTTCCAGTTGACTTGTTGATGCTGTTACAATCCAAAGCTTAATTAATTTAAATATCAACTTGAACACTTTTAATAACAACACTAAGGCAATCATTCAACTTGTGCATTCATTTCAAGCATCACCAGACAATCATTCAACTTGTGCATTCATTTCAAGCATCACCAGACAATCATTCAACTTGTGCATTCATTTCAACCATCACCAGACAATCATTCAACTTGTGCATTCATTTCAAGCATCACCAGACAATCATTCAACTTGTGCATTCATTTCAAGCATCACCAGACAATCATTCAACTTGTGCATTCATTTCAAGCATCACCGGACAATCATTCAACTTGTGCATTCATTTCAAGCATCACCGGACAATCATTCAACTTGTGCATTCATTTCAAGCATCACCAGACAATCATTCAACTTGTGCATTCATTTCAAGCATCACCAGACAATCATTCAACTTGTGCATTCATTTCAAGCATCACCAGACAATCATTCAACTTGTGCATTCATTTCAAGCATCACCAGGCAATCATTCAACTTGTGCATTCATTTCAAGCATCACCAGACAATCATTCAACTTGTGCATTCATTTCAACCATCACCAGACAATCATTCAACTTGTGCATTCATTTCAAGCATCACCAGACTAGTGACATATCACTAGACAATTTAGACAATTGACTAAAAAAACTAGTGACACATCACTAGACAATTGACTAAAAAAACTAGTGACACATCACTAGACAATTGACTAAAAAAACTAGTGACACATCACTAGACAATTGACTAAAAAACAAATGACTAGTGACACATTTATTTATTTATTTAGGCATTTTTATATAGCGCTTACCTTAAAGCTCTAAGCGCTTTACAATTATTAAAAACATGTAAACTAAGTAAAATAAAAATGAGACACTAGGATAGTAACTACTATACTTTAGAAACAATTAAAATGGCTATAAAACGAGGACACAGTGTCAAACACTGAATGGAAAGCATAACAATAAATTCCTACAAACTCTTAACATTACAATAGTTTTCATTAAAAGGACAACAGGCTGATTTGACTGAATGAATGAATTACCAAAACCAGTCAGCACATGACAAATCAACTCCAGTTTTTTGTTAATTACAATAAGAATCAAGAAGATTTTCACATTTAGCAATCAATTCTGTTTCTATAAGATGTGGTGAATTTAAAGACCAATGTTGGGTGGGGGAATCGTCCCATTTACTCATTCCTTATAGCAGTGCTACTTAATTTATATGCTTGAGAAAGGGATGTAACTCCGTTTTGCAATTGATTTACATTTGTAAAATATTATTTTAAGCTGCTAAATTTTAATTAATGTTAATTAATTAAGAACAAATGCATCCAAAAATGAATAAGGCTAAATAAAAATATAACATGAACAGCGAAAAAATAATGAACAATCACAAAAAAAAATATTTTTAGCACCTCGGGCGAACACATGCTAGATATAGATGCGTTGTACAAATGCACACATAGATTAAAAGTGAAAGAAAATAAAAACTTCCGGTTTTTAAATTGAAATCACGCAGACTCACACCATGGCTGGAAGTCTCGAGAGGGACTAAGAGTGAGAGAAATTTGGCGCTCATTTGTCAACATCCATCAAAATCCCCAAAGGTCTCATTGAGTCGCAAATGTTAGAGTGAGTTAAAACCAATAAATACCTATAACAATATTCTTTCTTCAAAAAATTGCTATTTAAGACTACCGGTATTTAAAACAATTTTCAACGAGCAAAATAAACTGGTTTTACTACAGCATGAAATTTATTTTTAACAAAATGGGTTTGTAACATTGAAAAGTTTGTGTTCAAAAAATGCTTTAGATTCACCTAGAGTCCTAGACTAATGATTAGAATACTGAAATAATTGGATAAGAATTTTCCATTAGAAAAAATAAATCCCAACATTAGTGGATAAAAGAACTAAGTGGAACCTCACGTACGTATGGTGTTAGAATTATCAATTTTACCATTATTGGAATGTTTAAATGAAAAAGTTAAATTTAAACTTTCTATGAGAGCTACTAGTAATTGTTAAATGTTATAAATGTTACCAATCATGAAATAATTGACCTTTATAATAAGCTATGAACTAACTTGTAAGAATTAAACAAACATAGGGAAAAACTATTTACTTTAAAAAAAAATGAATTTATAATAATGTACATCAGGCCTGCACAACTCAAAATGTAAGGTGGGCCATAATACTTATGAAAAATTTGTGGGAGCCGAAAAGCTATTAAGAAAATAATAAGAATATTTTTCTACTTCGCGGGCAGCAAAGTGGGTGCTGGCGGGCCGAATGTTGTGCAGACCTGTTGTACAGCATATCTCAGAAATATTCACTTTACTAGCATAACAGTCATATACTTCAATTATAAAATTTATTGAAAAGTATTGTAAATATTTAAAAATGAAAATTATGTACAGAAAAAATAAAAACGTGTAAAAATTAAATTAAATTTAGATTCAAATAATATATAGTTAGATCTAGTAAACAAACTCCATAAGATAAATTTCTAAAAAATGATGACTTTTTTTTTTAACCCCTCTGTTGTGTGATATTGTGGTCAAAGGGAAATAACCATTAAAATAAACATATATTTTTAAGATTGTAGGGGTAACTTCCCTTTAATTTTAATTTTATTTATATGATTCAAGAAAGCTAACTCTTGTTACCTTATTAAAAGATCACATTATCATGGTTGTAGTTCCTGATTGTTTCTGAAAATATGGGAACTAACTGCTGTCGTCCTGATGGATTAAAGAATTTCTGAGTTATCTCCAATTAAAACAAAGAACTCTTTTGAACCAAAAGTTTGTTATTTTAAAGAATGTAAAAACATTTTTTTAGGGTATGGAATTCTTTAGCGTTTTTGAGTCGTTTTGAATAACCTTGCCAAAATTATTTTGTTGTTACTTTAAAGATAAGTTCGTAATAAGTTTTCAAAATTTAAAGCAAAGATTTGTTGGTTGTTCTGTATTATGTGTGTGGGGGGTACTCCTGTCCTTAGCTATGTAGTGGCTTTTCAGACCCGTGACCCGGGGACCTGTTAAAGACTAGTAATAGTAAAGAAAGAGTGAGGTATGTTTGTGAGAGGTTGGGTTTATAATAATAGTAATAGTTTATTAAAAAATATTAATATGGGGCTTGTATGACAAAATTTGGAATCAAATGAAAGATAATTGAATGGACTATAAGTTGACTATAACTATATGTGGTAAATTTGGAGAGATAGCACTGTGGCCGCCATCTTGGTTGTCCCAAGCCGTGAACTTATGTCCTAAATGTATCCCTAAGCTTAAACCTAACCTGAACCCTAAAGCTATCCCTAAATTCCGTTAAACCTAAACCTAAATTCCTCAACCCTAAACTTATCACTAACCTGGGTTTTGACCCTATCAGAACCAGGGACAAAACAATGAAATGACGAACGGGTTCTATCTCTCCAAATTAGCCCAAAAAGCATTAAGTCTTAAGGGACCCGGTTCCAAATAGACATTTGTCTGAATCCTGGGTCCGAATATCGGCAGCCTTTCAACAAAGTAGAAATTTAAAAGATTTTATTTTAATTCGCTAAAATGATATTTCACCATTTTTAGAATTTTTATAAGCAAATCTTAAGCTGCAAATGCAAGCAATTTAAATTTAGTTTAATTTGAGTTACAAAATCTTCAATACCAATACAAGTCACTAGTAATAGTTATTATTACAAGTAACTAATACAGATCTGCTTACCCCTACGCTTTTGTCGTAGTAACTTCATTTTTAAACCAATATTAAGGCACTAGTACGTCGACGATGAGCCTAAGAAACTATTTAACCCAATCATACAACCCAGATATTTTGATTGGTAACATAGTAATGAATTAACAATTAATCATTTAATGATAAACATTAATTTAATTAATGATTAGAAGCCCTAATAACTAGAATGAACTTGATGTTAATAGACTACAATGACATAATCAGTATGAAACGCCTTACAAAAATTAAACTAGTTAACTTAGTTATTTGTAGTATAAGTAGTTAGTTGGCCTATCAGTATCAATCAGACATTTGCCTATTACTATTTGTTTTGTACTAGCAGACCTTTTTACCCCTGCCAGAGTAGTTTTTAGCTCTCATAAAGTAGTTTCAAGCTCCAAAGGATAGTTTGGTCAATGAGTGGGTGGGGGTGTTTGCAATCAAAATTTGTGTCACTCAACTAACAAAGATGTCAGGATGTAAAATGAGCTAAACCAAGCATGGGAAAATCTGAAAAAAAGGATGCAACAAAAAAACAAGATGTGTCAACAAAAATGCTTCATCAGCAAACACATGAAATTAAAAACAATATGAAATAAAGCTAAACATTTAGCTTCAATTAAGTATGTGAGAGGACAGCAAGAGGAATTTAAAATAATTCTTTTATTATTATTGTTTGTAAAAGATTTAATTTTGGTTTGTATAATTTTAAAGTATTTTTTTTTTATTCAGTAACCTGAAACTATAAAATCTGTCTTCTAAAATTTGGTTGCCCAATACATTATTGAGGCCCTTGGTTTACATCTACTTAGCCTTTAAGGAATTTTGCCCCTTTCAAAAATATAGAACACACCATATAAAACCAGACAAACACGTTTATAATTTCTCTATTTATTAGATTGTTTCTACAAACACATTGGATGATTTCCTCCAAGATGGGATCTGATTGAAAAGCGATTTCTCTTGATGTCATGATTCATTTGACCCAGGTACTGAATATCTATATATTTCCAGTTTTTAGTTAGTTTTATTTTACATTAGATTTAGTCAGTGAGGTTTTTTTATTGCTTACCAATGATATTAAGTTTGAAAGTTTGAAATAAAGACAAAGTCATCATAATATATTGGAAACTTTACTATATAGTGAAATATTTTTGATAAATTTCTTTAATTTTAATTTTGTCATCAGAACTAAGATGTATCCATGATTGTGTACCACTGAGATACTACATCCATAATTGTGCACAACTGAGATACATACATGATTGAATACAACTGACATATATCCATGACTGGATACCACCAAGAGTTCTTACATCTGTAAAAGATGTCATCCCAAACATGTAAGTCTGGATCTTTTATTGTGTCGAGACTCCTTGACTTCCAAAATTTTAACATTGGACCACAAGATAGTGTTTCCTTCCTGAACATTTGACCATGATCATCACAAACTTCCTGAACATTTGACCACCAATAGTGTCAACTTCCTGAACATTTGGACACCATCAATGCCAACAATCTGATCTTTGACCACCATTATGGTCAACTTCCTGGACATGTAACAACTTCTGCTTATTTCTCTATTTTATTTTATTTCCTCCAGTAAACAATGTTAATTATTATTTATTCCATCATTTTGACAATATCACCAATGTCCTACATGATGAATGTCAAATATGGAGTGTGTATAAGAAATCTAACCAACACTTGAATGACAACTCAATTCAATGAGATAGCTAAATCTAACAGTTTGCCTTTTCTAATACTACGCTGTGAAATCTTATATTACCGGTATAACGGATTTGAAAAGATCTTGAAGTTAAGTTTCTTACATCTAGTGAATTTAAAAATCCCTGATTTTTTTTAATGATCCTAGAAGCCATGTATATATTACCGGGTACATGTAATTGTACCATAGTGGTTCTAACACTTGCCCTAATCAAGGAAAGACTTGTTTGACAACTTGCCCCAATCAAGGAAAGACTTTTTCTACCACTTGCCCTAATCTAGGAAAAAAATTGTTCTACCACTAATTTGGTCTAAGCCATTACAAAATCCTCTCCCAGACCAGGCAGCCAGCTCCAGCTCCCCCACTCTCCTGTCACTGACCATATACTTCACTGACCTCTCACTCACCAAACTGTCAAAATCAATGACCCTATCTCCATCACCACTGTTCCCTCTCCAACTCCCACACTCTCCTGTCGCTGTGTGCCACTGTCCTCTCTACCACCACTGTCCTCTCTCCCACTCTCCTGTCACTGCCCCTCTATGCCGCTGTCCTAACACATTCTCGCAGTATGCCACTGACCTGTCTCTCGCAGATTCTCCTGTCACTGTACACTGTTGGACTCTACAACCTCCCCTAATTTTTTTACCATTAAAAAAACAAACATAATTGAGGCAACTATAACCTGTAGACCCGTAAATTTTAGCTGAGTAATGAGTTTAATGAGTTGAATGAGTATTGAGTTGTTAATTTTTGTTGATCAGTCACTGAACACACCCAGATTTATTAAATTCATTCCTTGCTAAATTTTAACACATATAAATATATCTAAATGTTTATTGGTTAAATTATTAATGTATTTCTCACTAAATTTCAACATATGTAATGGTAATGTGTATATGTTATTTTATAAATTAGTTTCCATCCTATTATGTTAAAATTCAACCAATCAATCAATCAGTCTGTTCTGGTTTCTTGAATTTGCCCACTTCTCACAGAATAAACTTTTAACTCTATACCTTGGCACATATTTCAATACAATAATTGCACACAGTTGAAAACAATTATTGCATATAGCTCAACACAATTAATGAACATAGTTCAACACATTTAGTGCACATAGTTCAACACATTTAGTGCACATGGTTCAACATAATTAGTGCACATAGTTCAACACAATTAGTGCACATGGCTCAATACATTTAGTGCACATGGTTCAACACATTTAGTGCACATGGCTCAACACATTTAGTGCACATGGTTCAACACATTTAGTGCACATGGCTCAACACAATTAGTGCACATGGCTCAATACATTTTGTGCACATGGTTCAACACAGTAAGTGAACATAGTCATCACATTTAGTGCACATGGCTCAACACATTTAGTGCACATTGTTCAACACATTTAGCGCACATGGTTCAACACATTTAGTGCACATTGTTCAACACATTTAGTGCACATTGTTCAACACATTTAGCGCACATGGTTCAACGCATTTAGTGCAGATAGTTCAACACATTTAGTGCAGATAGTCATCACATTTAGTGCACATGGTTCAACACATTTAGTGCACATTGTTCAACACATTTAGTGCACATGGTTCAACACATTTAGTGCACATGGTTCAACACATTTAGTGCACATGGTTCAACACATTTAGTGCACATGGTTCAACACATTTAGTGCACATTGTTCAACACATTTAGCGCACATGGTTCAACACATTTAGTGCACATTGTTCAACACATTTAGTGCACATTGTTCAACACATTTAGCGCACATGGTTCAACGCATTTAGTGCAGATAGTTCAACACATTTAGTGCAGATAGTCATCACATTTAGTGCACATGGTTCAACACATTTAGTGCACATGGTTCAACACATTTAGTGCACATGGTTCAACACATTTAGTGCACATGGTTCAACACATTTAGTGCACATGGTTCAACACATTTAGTGCACATGGTTCAATACATTTAGTGCACATAGTCATCACATTTAGTGCACATGGTTCAACACATTTAATGCACATTGCAAATTTGTTATGCACATGATTATTGGATGTATTTGCTTTATAATTATTTATACTGACTTGGTGATGACATTTTGAGATAACAGTAAACTAATATTGTGTTGGTATTATATTATATTATATTTTTGCTTAAATGGGCATGCAAATAATTTTTTTCTTCTAATTTATTGGACCGATGGTTTTACTTACAATTGAATAAAGTGCCAACCCCTTCAGGCTGTTAAATAAATGTGTGTATGAACTTGTGAACCAATAGCTAAATTTTTTAATAGATGCTTGTACTGATAATTTCATTTGTTTCCTTAAATTTTATAATTTATTAAATGAATCTCACTTTTCATGTATTTTATTTTGTATGCACAAGTCTTTGTAGATCTACCCTTGTAGATATGCAGTCTAGTATTAGTAAAGGATGTATATATTGTTTTTCATCAAATGTACCCAGTATTAGATGGTGCAGTTGTAAAGTTACATTCACAATGCGGATTTGTTACATGGATTCTTAACTTTGGGTGACTATGAGCTGCGCTGCGCTCTATACAAGCTACTCGCTGCCATTTCATTTTCATTTGTTATTATAGTGTCGCAGTACAGTGTCTGCTAGCGAGTTACAGAAAAAATCCCATAATATTTTGTTCAATGCTCAACAGATCTATAGTGTAAACGATAAGAATCCTATTAACAAATCGGTAATGTGAACATACCTAAAGATTTTGTACATATACTGTTGTAAATATGTTGTCTAGTATCAGTTAAGGATGTGTGATATTGTAGATATTGCTGGTCATCAAATGATAAGACTCGAATTGTGCACAAAAAGAGTTTAATTATTTGCTAACCAGCAATGAAATAATAACAGGGGTGTTGCAGATTGACGAAGTCAAAGCCCCCTGTGATACAAATGTCTTTAGTACAAAAACCCACCACCATGCATAGGGAGTATTCATTGTAAATTTTTCTTGTCAAGATCTTGAAATTTGATCTAAACAATGGTGGTAGTTTTTTTGAAAAATTGCAAATGTTAAATATGGATTGATTTCATATTTTACAGGAAAAGTATGAAATCCAGGCATTCAATATAGATTTTAACTTCATTTTAAAATCTAGAAGTGTGAGGTTGGGATTAAAAAACGATTTAAAATTTTATTGTTGGGTTTGTAAGACAAAATGAGATGTCAAATGAAAGATAATTGAATGAACTATATGTTTGTAAACTTAATTCTCCAGTTTAACTAAAATAAACTACCACAAATGACATCCGAATAGCCTGAGACTAATGGTACCTGGGTGCGAATGGCGGCACTGCGTGTCTGGGTCCATTTTGACTCAGTGTTATTCTGATGTCATTTGTGGTAAGTTTATTTTATTTAAAACTGGAGAATTAAGTTTACAAACATTTGGTTCATTCAATTATCTTTCATTTGATATCTCATTTTGTCTTACAAACCCAACAATAAAATTTTAAATCGTTTTTTAATCCCAACCTCACACTTCTAGTACCCGGGTACTAATAGTTGCAGCCTTGTTAATATTGTCCAGGCCTGACTGCCTGGACTTTTTAATAAACAAATTAAAATTTTAATAAACAAATTAACATTTAAATATAAGTACAAAACGTTGATCGGAAGAATGCCTGGATTTCACACTTTGCCTGTAACAGTAAATGTAATTGGAGGGCTTGGTGCAATAAGGTGCACTTTTTAGGTAACTTGCGTTTCCGTGTAAAGATAACTCACTTTATGTCACCAGGAGTATTCATGTTTTCATCTCTTAGGAGATAGTCTCGCGGGGAGTATTTTTATTTTTTCTCCCCCTAAAATAAAGAGCATTCATGTTTTCATTTCCTTTTTTTAAATAAATAAAATAATTCATTACTAAATTCCAATATTTGTATTTTTTTATTCAAATATTTTATTTATCTTCTGCTTTTTCTTCGCGTTCATTGTGAGATGTTCAGTTTTCTTTGCCTTACATTCTTCAGCACCATCTGGAGTTATTGAATCTTTTTAATTATCTTCTGCTTTTCCCCACTCATATTGAGTTCTTTGCCTTCAATTGTTGAGCACCATCTGAAAATATAAATAAAATTTTTATCAACTTATTTTACCCGCAAAATCATTCGAATATGGCTGTTACATTTATATCTTCTCATTTTCTATACCCAAAGGATAACAATAAATCAAATGTGCATGTATAGAACCAGTAAATCCGCCTCTAGCAATTGTTATCAAACTGAAAAATATGCTGATCATTTTTTGCTTACAGTAAACTCCCCCCTTCTCAACCCATTAGTGTTTTGATGCCTTTGTAATGGCAACTGGTTCTATACATTCACTTCTTTGCAAGAAAATGAAAAGAGCTTTTTTTTTTTGACTGTTTCATACTACACATGGAGAAAACAAATTCATGATAATTTCTTCTTAGCTATGCACACATTCAAACATCCTTACCAAATGAATAAATCATTAATTGCCACCTAAAATTTAAGCACAATATGTATCTTTAGGCTTAATATATATAACAAGTAACTAAGCTGGCCACCTTATGCTACACAAATAAATCAATTTAAAGATATCATAAGTATTTTTCACTACTTTTTAAATTGCTAATATGCAACATTTAATTAATAAATTTACTTATTTTCATTCCAAAAATTTCCTTTTATCATTTTGAATAAGTTATACAAACTTAAAAATTAAAAGTGTTTAATAATGATGTGCAACTAAAATTCATAGCCAAAAACAACTCATCCAAGTAAGAACAAACCATATGAAGTGGCAATTGGTTCCTTTTAATATCAATTTCTCTACCATCAATTATGTTACACCTTTCTACTTTGTTAAGGAATTATTAAAGTAAATAACCTTTTGGCAATCTTCGGCATTATGATTAGAACTATTTTTTAAAGGAGATGTAAAACAATGCACAGCAAATTGGTGGTCAGGCTTTAATATGTTAATAAAGTTCAGGTGCATGCATAAGTTGGGTGGAGGGTGTTTTGATACTTTCATTTTGCCCTCAGAATATAGGAATGAATTTGTTAATTAAATTTCTTCGGTATAACACACATCTGGTGCAGGGAATATAGTGTGTATATTTTTGTGTGGATGACACTATCTTTAAGTCCAATGATATTTCAGTCATGAATCAGAGGTGCCAAATTTTATACCAATTAAGAAAATCTAGTTCAATTACGTTAACAAACCGTTGGTACATATATGTACGTTATATTTCCTAATATAAGTATTTCTCGTGCGGAGATACTGATCTTCAATTAAGCACCTGCCCTGGTGTTGATTAGGGCAAAGCCCACTAGATATGGAGGGTACTGTGGAGATAAAATGCCCAGAGCGGCCCAAAATCAGAACCTGCCTTTTAGGAAGTGGAGGGATCCACAAAGGCTAGGGAACCTTACCCAAAAATCAAGGCAGCTACCTTCAGAGCTCTAAGGGGCAGCCCCCAAAAGGTTGTGCGCAGTGCTAACATGTAAAAAAGTAGATGTTACAAAAGTCAATCAACAGAATAAAACCAGGACTGATTACATTGGATATGGTCATGATTTTTGGAGTGCGACCTGGAATATCCTAAGCCTGTTTAGAGCAGGAGCCTTTGCCAACTCAGACACATAAACTTATTCCAACAGATTGGGAAGCAGGACTAATAACCTAACTCCAAACTGCAGTGCACAAACTAGAGGAATTAGCCTATTAAATGTTACATACAAATACTGACAAACTAACTGTCAAAATACTACAACTGTACACTAAAGAAATACTATGTGACTACCAATTTTTCGATTCATAAAAAACATAGCGACTGATCAGATTTTCCACATGATATGCCTATTTGACATTTGTAAGAATATAAAATGGCCTATGAAAGCATACCCAACAAACTGACAAGACTGATACTTGTTACATTCAACAACTCAATAAGCAAAATCATAGTTTGGGGAGAATATTCAAGGGAAATGGAGACTCACTGTCTTGTATTTGTATGCTATTTAATATAACATTAGAGATACCGGTAGTTATAAGAAGCATACATATTGACACCCGAAAAACAATAACAGGATAAATTCTGAGGGGGAAACACAACCAATGGGCACTCTCTACAATCAACCCCTTCAGTATCTTGCATATGCTGATGACATAGCACGGTTAGGGAAAAGTAGTGAAGACATATAAAGAGGCCTTTATTGAATTAGAAGATGCATGACTACAAGCAGGGCTGGAAGTTAACAACCAAAAAACAAATTACATGATTATGATAAAATAAGAACAGATCAAACCATTAAAATTAAAAAAACCACTTTTGAAATAGTAAATCAATACCTGGGATCTTTATTAAAGGAAATGAAAGAATATCAGCTGGAAACAGGGCAAACTTCATTTGTCAGAAAATACTAAAATGTACAAACATTACAAGAGAAGCAACAAAAACTACTCATAAAACTGTAATCAGATCAGTTGCAACATACACAAGTAAAACATGGACCCTAACAAAAGCGGCAGGAAACCTATTAATTAAATAAATGGGAGAGAAAACTTCTCCGAAAAATATATGGATCAACAAAGGATGAATATGGATGGAGAATACGAACCTATCAGGATTGGCCTATTCATAGTCTGATTCATAGTTATCTACAATTATATTCATAGGATCATCAATGATGATTCCCTCTGCATCAACCACAATAGATGCTCCTTCAATCAACTACAAACAATAGATGCTAATTCAATCTTTTTTATCGACCTAGCTTAGAAAGCCAAATTGAACATTTTAACTCTCGTAAAATTACCAACGAAAGAATATTTAAAAATTTGGATTACTTCATCAACATGGGCAGTGGTGATGTCAGGTCAACTTTTGCATTCCTGTTGTATGTTGGGGGGAGGGGGGTAATAGTTTTAATAACTTCCAATAAATATATCAAATTCACCAAAATAATATACACAGTATATTACAGAGTTAAATGCCTAATGTGATCAGTTAATCTTATTATATAACATTATTACATATGCAATATGAATGTAAGAAAGGAAAATTTATGTTAAATATGTCAAAATCCCTTTAAATTATTATAACATTTACAATTAACTTTGGTCATACCCATACAAGTGATGAAAATGCTGCTTTCTCTAAATTTGAGTCAATCAAAAACATTTGGATACATAGGCATTAGCCGGCTAGATATCCTTTCAAGAAAATATACTTGCACTGTCCTAAAATGTCAACATCTATTTTTAGTAGAATTTTTACCCAATATTTCTCCCATCATATGCAGTAATATAAGGTGGTAACTAAACTTTCAAAATCTTGTGCAGAGTTAATCATCTGCCCTTTGATGCCTCCCAAGATGGCAGATAGGGGAAGACCAAAATCAGAACCTACTGCCTTGTAGTACATAATAACTGACAATCAGCAATAATATTGGCCAGCAACAGGATATACTTCAGTGGTTAAAAAATACTAAAAAGTAAAAACTTTACAAGACAAATAAAGAAAACTATACATACAACTGTAATATACACCAGTGAAAATTTGGACACATGCGAGAGAAACATTCTCCAAAAAATATATACGGGCCACAAAGAATCAATATGGATACCACACTAGAAGACCAAATAAAAAAAGTGCAGGTTGCAGTGGGTGGGACACAGAGAGGAAAACAGTTCAAAGGCAGATCTAGGCTTAGATGAAGAGACCATGTAGAAATAGATCTACAGCAGATGGGACTCCAAGCATGGAAAAATAAAAGAATCATTTCTGAGTGGAATGACATTTAAGGATGGCCAAAGTTACACGGATGGTGGATGGGCCAAGTCCATAAAAATGAATACTGTTGGGTTGTTAGATAATAATATTATTAGACTACGGTGACCATCGTGACAGTCTGTGAATTTTAGAAAATGCAGTCAACTTCAGATATTATAATTAAAAGGTTATCCTCTGAATACCCTTTTTTTGTACCATGACGATGAATTTAGTTCCTTTTTATATTTCCTAACATTTTAAATAACAATGATTACTGCTTGTTTCACATTTAATAATATTTCAACTATTGCTTGTTTTATCTTTTATTTCTTTTGTTCAAAATAACCTATACATTTTTAATGAAGTTATGTCCCTTTGCTGCGAGATTTCGTTAATCGTTTAACCCCGTGATCCCGGTTTATCGGTCTGTGCCTTAAAAATCCACACTCCGCCAGACTGATATTTCGGTCTCCCATCCCTTACCCTAGATCAGGGGTGGGCAAACTGATATTATGCGGCCATCTAAGACATTTAGAAATTTTTAAAAATTACTTTATTTTTAAGTTATTTTGTTGAATTTTACAGAATTTCATGTACCGTCGTGATTTTTTAAACTTTTTTATCAAATTTCTTTCTAATTTTCTTTTTTTTAAAAAGTCCTTGACTTTTGTCATGTAATGCTAAAATGCGAATTTACTGTTTTAATATAGAGAAATGTTTATCGACATGTAAAAATTGGCTTTTATGAAAAATCAAGGTCCTTTAAATGAACTTTTACTAAGCTATTTTATACCATTTCTAAAACAATTTTCTCCTCGTGATAAATGATTTAATACTTATGGACTACTAACAGACAAATTTAGATTGAAATAAATAAAATTTGCTTGTGTGTCGGTGTGTGGAATTTTCCCCCAGGACCAATTTTCCCTTTAAGCGCAGCAAATTTCCATGTAAGTGTGTGTCTGTATTTATGGACTTTAACACTTTGCACACGAACTATCAAACCTTAGAGCATACCCAGGAGCATGGGTATTTTAGGACCAGGGGCCAAATGTTAAAATGGTTATACTAAAGGTAGTTTAAAAACTATTTTGCTGTATAAATTTTAGCATTTACTATGCACCGAGAACAACGCTATACCCAGGTGGCCAAACATACCACTCATTCATTTCAAAGTCAAAGTTCACATACCTTATCTTGTCCAAAGTTGACATTAACTGGATTGACTTCTATGAGATGGAAGATCATTGGAACATGTCCTGTTGAGGTGCGGTTTCTCTTGACCATTCATTCCTGTTGAAGAATGATTGGAGTTCATGAAGAATTAATGCTTAATAAAGTTAACATGTATATTAGTATCATTTCAAACACCTTTAATCCAATCAAAATTTACTTTACACATAATACATTAGCAGTGGTTCTCAACCTTATTCAAATGAAGCTAAACTTTTTACAGCCAGTATGGGTGTTAGTTTTGACAAATGATAATAAAAATATATTAAGACTAAGACATTCCAAAAGTGTCAACCCCTATCAATTACCCCAGTTCTTCACAACCATTTTTGCCCCACTCCACACCTGAACACCAAAAAAAGGTTTCATATTACCATCTCCCTTATTTCCTTATAGAAAATGCATATATAAGAATTTCAAATTAGAGGCATGCTAAGGTCTTGGTAAAGTAGTGACCATGATAAAGTGTCTCATGCTAAGGTCTCAGTAAAGAAGTACCTAGAAAAAAAAAGTGTCCCATGCTAAGGTCTGAGTAAAAAGTTACCTGGAAAAGTGTACCATGCTAAGGTCTCAGTTAAAAGTAACCTAGAAAAGTGTCCCGTCTACATTGCCCCCTCCCCAACCTATTATTAACACATTTCCAAACCCTTAAGACACTCAATAATCTTTGAACTGCCTGCCTCTGGTGGGTACACCCAAACTTAAGAAACACTGATTTACAGTAAGAGTACCGTCCCTCCAGGGGGATAGTGGAGGTTATTTTAGGGGACATTAGGACCATCAATGGGGGCGTGGGTATTTTAGTGGAATTTTTTTTTTTTTAAATAAAAATTACATGTGTAAAAGATAGTTTAGGACTGTTATATGGTTTCCATTAGCAGTGAAAAGGGAGAGTCGATGAAAGATATAAGAGGAGAAAACCTGTTTGATCTATCTTTCAAACATATTTTACAACACATTTAGGTAAGAACTATGCGTGACAACACTAAGACTTGTAGTTTTAAATGATGTTTTTTTTAAAAGTGATCCGCAGACTAACAAGCATGATTGGCTAAAAAAAAAGCTTGCATCACATTATGTAAATTGTATTATTGATTGATAAATCTGAAAATTTATTAAATTTATTAAGATTAAGTAAAGTGTTCATCCTACCAGCTCTCAGTGAGCTCCTCCCTTCATAGACACATAGCTGGTAATTTGGAGATATAATAAAAATAACAAAGGTGAGATTTCAACAGAATGAATTGACTTTCAAGAAAATGAACCTGTTCTTATCACTAGCTTATTTGACGTATGAAATGATTTTTATCAAAGCAACAAAAATTTATATTTCATACTGTAGAGTAGTTCTGTCAATTAAGAAAAATGAAACTAATAAGCACACTATTGAAAATGGCTATGAACTGTTGCTCATACCAGAGGAAGCAAATTGGTGCTATAGTAATTTAGTCAGACTATTTACTCTTTTAATATTAATTTTTGTGTTATTTAACACCAAAATCTGGTGGTTAAACCTTTCAGTTCCCTTAATAACTGCAGTAATTTAAAATTTAGAACACGCTCAAAATGTTTGACGATTCCTGAGGCTCTGTGTTGAAAGCCAGGCTGCATACATTTTTTGCTTTTTAATCATTTGTGTTAAAACAAATGTTTCACATGGTGATGACACACTTAAGACATCAGACATGACACTAACGACATCAGACATGACACTAATGACATCAGACACGACACTATCGACATCAGACAAAACACTTACAACATCAGACATGACACTTACGATATCAGACACAACATCATACATTTTCAGTGTCATCATATTTTGATAATGGGTTTTCTCTGGCTTCCTCACAGGGACATTTGCAAATATTACAAAATTTTCTGAGTTTTATTTTCAATTTTTAATTAAATGTTTCAGTTGTGGTGCAAACAGTAACCAACTTGAGTTACAAATGATTGAAGCTACTAGATGGAGCTTAGTGACCCTAGTACATGTTATATTTATTTTTACACTTTCCTTTATTTTGTGTATTGTTAGAATTTCACACAGGAAGCATGGGGAAAACCTAAATTTGGCATAGGCACAGGGAACCGTAAATTTTAGAACCACTAACGGCATGTATGTTATTCAAAATCACTTTAGAAAAAGTTATGAGAAACATAACAGAACTAAAAAACATCAGGAACTTTATCAAGCCCAACTATTGGAGTACCTGGCATATGCGTACAACATAGCTCTACCAGGCAGAAGCAGCATTGATATAATTTAAGTATTCAATGAACTAGAAGATGCCCTCATTTACCTCTAGAGGTAAATAAAGCGAAGACAAAGTATACGGTAATGTCGCGAATCAGACAAATAGGACACAAAATCAAAATCACCTTTGAGAGAGTGAGAGGCTAGATTCAAGTATCTATGAGCCACCATAAATGAGCACGATGAAATAATGATAGAGATGAAAGAAAGGATAAAAGCAGGCAACTGTTCTTATTTCGGCCTACAAAAGATGCATGGACATGAATGGTTTCTACCGAAAATAGAAGCATCTACAGGGCTACCAGCTGTGGAAAATGGTAGCATCTACAGGGCTACCAGCTGTGGAAAATCTGCAGCTGGAAATAAACGACAGAAGCATGATTACATGTTGCCGTTAATGGATACGAGGCATGAGGTGGGTGGTAGCAACCTCTTACCAGTGATTCTATTTACACAGCATTTCGTCCCAGCTGATTAGATCCCTATAAGAGAGTGACGCTTCCCCGGGATGGGCAGAGGAAGATTTTAGGATGTAGATACACTTTCCCCAAAGCCTGAGAAAGTTGACTGCTCACGCTATAAGAGCAGTGTCACCGGCCGACCGGAGGTCGTTGGGATGGGGTGGCCTCCGCTGGTACTTTATCGAATGGGTGCAGACGGGGCTCTGTCCTGGTAAAGAGAGATCTCCAAAGTGCCACTTTGCGGCTCAATAACTCAGGCTTGGGGGATGCCTTGGGGAGGCTATAAAGAGCTAATGTATTAGGTCGCTGGCCCGCTGACTAAATTTCAGTATCAATAGTTGCTGCAATTAAAAGGTGCAGGCAGCACTGGACAGGAAACTTTGAGAGGATATTAGATTGCAGAGCAGCAAAAGTGATCTACGGACAGAAGACTAGGGGTCAACCACTCATCCATCAACCAAGACTGATATGGATTGAGAAGTTACATCAAGTGGCAGGTGTAAAGCCATGGATCAGCTTAAAAGGGAGGATGTTGTAGCGCAGGCCAGGTCCCTATGATGGGCTGTACCGCCACTGATGATGATATCTGAATGGAAGGATGTGGTAGAACAGGCCAGGGCCCTACATGGCTGGTACGACCACTGATGATGATGTCTGAATGTAAGGACATGGTAGAACAGGCTAGGACCCTGAATGGAAGGATGTGGTGGAACAGGCCAGGGCCCTACATGATGATGTACAGTCACTGATGATGATCAGCATTAACAATGTATAGGTTTATTTATCTCTATATCTCTCATTCAGCTGTTTACTGCTAAGAGTCCAGACCTGGGTAGTTCACCTGGGGGGGTACAGGGGTGGGGTGGAAACTGACAGTATGGAGACTGACCAACTGTGGTAGGGTATCAGATTACACCGTGACAAGGCTAGTACAACCGCTACTGTGACAGTAGTGGCCATTTAAGTGGAGGGAAGCGTTAGGGAAATTTTAGTACCAGAAATAGATTAGCCCTGGGAAGGAATCTCTAGAGATAGACGCCACGAGCAATTCGGGGACTATTAGACAGGACTAGAGGAGAACTTAGCCCGACTGGAAAGAGGACAGACGGGAGGGAGAACTCAGTTGAATAGGAGTAGAGGACAGTCGTCAGAACACAGCAAAGGTTCTCTACAATACTTATTATTATGATTATTTAATTTTAATTCATGGATGTTGTTTGAGAATGATCAACACATAACTAAGTCTAGACAGGGCTGTAAATCAAATATTAACATTTACTGTGGAAACTCATTCATAAGCCTACTTTTAAAAAATATATATTTCAAGGGAATAAGTGGGAAGGTCAGCTTATGAGTGGGTCATAGGTTTTCTCCAGGTACACTGATTCTATTATAGAAAACAATGGAGACTGTGTCTGTGCATATGACTGATTAGATTGATTTTATTTTAGGAAACAATGGAGATTGTGTCTGTGGGTGCGCATATGACTGATTAGATTGACTCTATTATATATAACAATGGAGATTGTGTCTGTGGGTGTGCATATGACTGATCAGATTGATTCTGGCACTAAATACTCTTGTGAATTAAGTGCAAAGGATGGATGATATGAGACTGGGCTTTTCTGGATTGTCTTTTAATGGAAGTCCTGTGCAAAATTGGGTTACATGTTTGTCCTCATTTTGCAACTAACATGATTGGCTGTGCTTAGAATCAAAGTACCTACATTGAATAGTGAAATTTGTATTGCAGTATTGTAGATCACCAAGGTTCTATTTTTGGAAATGTAGATTATAGTTTCAGTTTATACCCATAGACAAGTTTAGCGAGCCTCTGTTATACATAATACCGTATGTTTAATAGTTTTTAAAGTCTTTTTAATATGCAATAATTATTTTTCAGGTATTGGATGAAAACCTTTTAAAATAATTTCCCAGCTAAAACTAAAAGGATCAGCTAATGAGCAGGTTACACACTTTTCAGGGATTTCCCGACCAAAAATAAAATGGCCGGCTTCAACTGGGAATAAACGTCCAAGATCCCAATAATGGTTAGTTACCCCAGTGTGATAAATAAAGCATTAACTCTTAGTGTCCGTAGGGCTAATCCACGTTTTGACGCAGTCATTTTTTTGTGATAAAATTTGATCATAGGTGACCACAGACAATATTTCATAACTTTTCTAGTTTTTATGCTATTATAAAATGTTATATATCAAAATGTGCAGAAATGAATGGGCTATGTGAAACTTTATATAGCTGTACTGGAATTACAAATGTTAAAGCACGACAGAGTAAAATTTTATGGTTCATAAAAATATGTATTTACAAGTTTGAAAAAAAACTTTGCATCAAAAGCATAAAAACAAATAACCACATGTTCAAGTGACATTTACCTTGTTTAGCCTTAGAATAAATGCACTTGTGCATAACAGTGCATTAATTGTAAATTTGATCAATATTGGATTAAAAATAAATTATTTGTGGCAATTTGAAATCTACAGGTCCCGTACAGAAAAATAAATGCAAATTTTTAGTTTCACAGGGTTCCATTACATTTTTAGTCTAAACATTTTTGTCTGTCATGCTCTTGCAAAGTTTTTCATATGTGATGTTGCATATTTGCATGGGCTATTTTAGACATTCAATAATTTTGACATTATTGAGAAATGAAGGTCTTATGAAAAAAACATTGTTGTTAATATTTTTTTTTTCTTTTAACTTTGAACATAAAAATTATGATGCATACATTTTCTCTAAAGTAATACTAATAATAAGTTGATTTTATTATAGGCCTTATTCTTAAGTATTACATAAACATAAATTCTGTTACAAAAATAATTATTAGGCCTCTCTAAAAATTTCAAAGTGTGGATAATGAAAAGAAAAACATTTTTTTAAGAATTGCATGTGAAAACTGATAACTTTTGATACTGATAGAAAATAATAACTAATTCACTAAATGATACTTTTCAAAGCAGGTTTTAGGATGTAGATATGGTTTGTTTGGACATCCATCACAAAAAAAAGGAGGTTCTCACTCGTATCTCAGGGGTGCTACATATAATACATATGCGATACAGTTCAGATTTCTTGATAATGTGACCAGTGTTGTCACTATGTCTATTGACACCCAAAGCCTTGTTATTTATCCTTGGGTATGGGGGAATGTTTTGGACTCCCGAAAGGCTTAGTTCATCAATAATATTTAACTTAAATTTTAAAAGAGTCTGTTTTTTTTACCCTGTTGGCTGTGATAACACATGCAAGCGATAGGCATTCAACTGGGTGATTTAAAAAATCCAATAGAAAATCTTTTTCCACCATTTTCTTGTCCTCCTGCTGAAAGCTCCATGAGTCATAACACACTGGTCCACTTTATCACATCCATTCATTTTCATATTATAGTCATTTATGAGAACTGGCTTCACTTTAGTGTCCCCAAAACGGTTTGTAATATCCATCGTTTCAACAGCAGCACAGCTGGACACAAGAATGCATTTTTTTTTTGCCTTTTTGTCCCTAAACATGACACACAAAATGTGTTTTTCCTGTTCTAAAAAACACTTCATCTGTAAATGTAGAAGTTTTGTGGTTTTCAACTGTTGTGGAAAGTCTCTGCGGTTTAAATTCAAAGTCCCAGTAAAATATTGTTCCTTGCTCAGCAAATAATTTATAAGTGGCATACTGGTATAGTACCGATCAGCAAATACATGATGCCCTTTCCCACAAGGTTGCAGCAGCTAATCAAAAACTTTGACAGCCTGCTGACTGTTAACATCAATATCTGGATTGTACGAAGTGTTACCTCCAAAATAGATCAGTAGGTTTACCACATAGCCGGTATTGCTGTCACAGAGGCCAAAGGTCTTCACATGATATTTTTTTGGTTTTGAGGCATTGAACCTTTTGTGAGCCCATCTTCCTTTCCATCCAATCACCATCCAAAGATAAGTCTTTGAAAGGATAGAATGCTTCCTGAAATCTATCTAAAAGTTTTTGAAGTTTTTGCTTTACCTTCAGCATCCACATTGCTGACATGAAACATGGTATGATAGATTGCCTGGAATCTGTCTCTTCTGAACATTTGGCTGTACCAAGTATTTTGAAGACAGCGATGATTGACCAGTAGTCCCTAATTCCTGGCTTTTTATTTATTCCAAATGAAATTTTAACAGCGAAAAAATTGTGAATTTCTGGTAGCGTCACTGGGTACCAGTTTTTATACACAGATCTTGTAGATGCTGTGTCTCCTTTTGATGCTACAAGTTTTTCTGCGTATTCATTGATGGAATGTAGCAGTTCTGTTATGATATCATCAGTGAACAGAGCTTTGAAACAAAAAAGTGGTGATGACCCATCTGGAATAACATCAGGGTTTACTCCAGGAATTCTAGATGGTGGTGGCACAAACCGGAAAGAATTATTTGTAGTGCCAGCTTCTTTTTCATTCCATT
The DNA here is from genome assembly GCA_964033795.1 of Lymnaea stagnalis. Taxonomy (NCBI): domain Eukaryota; kingdom Metazoa; phylum Mollusca; class Gastropoda; family Lymnaeidae; genus Lymnaea; species Lymnaea stagnalis. Next base: position 373,311 of record CAXITT010000297.1, read on the forward strand.
TTATTTCACCTATTTTGTTAGACTTTGACTCCACATGTCTAGAGAGGGGTGATCTAGATCTATCATCAGATCTTTTTTGTCCCTTTTTTAGTAGGGCTTTACTCTTCCCGTTGTTGCTTGAACTAGTTCCAGCTTGAGGTAACGCCCACTCATCGTCAGATTGGGTGTTGTCATCAGAAGATTGATCATTGGTAAATGAATACTCTGAATCTGAACGACTGGGCTCACTTTCAAATTCATCTTCGATCCATAATTCATCATCATTTGTTTCTGCCCATGAAATATTAATTTTGAAGCTTGTTCGGCAGATAACCTCTGCTTTCCATTGGTACTGGATGAAGAAGCCATTTTTTTTCAGGTAAACAAAGTTTTAGCGAAATTTAGCTGTCACTAAAACTTAAATATCTATGGTAAAAATTGCGATAAAAAAATTTCCGAGCACGATTGAAAAATGTAAAGACCTGAAGAGGATGTGGAAATATTGGTTTGGACAAAATACCGAAATATTTTTATAAAATTCCAAAATGAAACAGTCACTATGAAACGCCACATAGACTGGCTCGCGTCAAAACATGACAGACGGAGCGCCAGTTAGAATGGCGCGTTGGACTTTAAGAGTTAAGTTAAAATGTAAAAAAAAAAAAAAAAAAGGGGGCAAAAGAAAAGAAAAAAAAAAAAAAAAAAAAAAAAAA
>CAXITT010000297.1:399077-435661 GCA_964033795.1 Lymnaea stagnalis
TAAAGCTTAAAAAAAAAAAAAAAAAGGGACCTTAACTTGAGCCAAGCTTTATCTTCTGTGCATCGACAAAATGGTCTTTTCCAAAGGTTCGATGTAAAATCGAACGTATCAAAATTAGAAAAAATGACGCGAGGAGACAAACGCCCATGTACTATAACCTATGTACAAACGTTTTTTAAACAGAGTACCTTGCCCTTGAGCTCTTACCGCTTTTTTCAACATCCCACTTTGTTTGTTTTGTTTGTTTGTTTGTTGTTGTTTTTTTTTCCTTTTTGTTCTTAATCCTGTTGTTTTTTTTCCTATGTTTATAAACTCGATTCCAGTAAGTTGGCTAATAAATATATTTTAAAAATTCAAATGGTAAATTTTCAATCTAAATAATGTCATTCCTTTCAAATCAGGATATTTTCATCCAATCCATGTTTCCGTATTATGTATTGACCAATGATACATAGTCAAACAACGGCCGCGACCAATCACACAAAAGTGAAACAAAGTCAATGAATATTTCCTACGCGAGTTTTTTTTTGGGGGGGGGGGGGCTTTTGATTTTCTAAGCGGTCGTATCCCATTACACACAAGCCATTTTCAAATGTATTGTTTGCAAGAGCTGCCTATCCATTTTCGCATCTCAGTTTCAAAGGCCGACGCGCAAAACGAAATGATGATCTCATGTTAAACGGAAACGAGCCCAGCAACAATGGCCGCCAGTTTCAGAGGTGTTGAACCATTTTATCCATGCGAAAGCTGTGAATTAAAAAGCATCTCAAGAATCTGACTTTCAAGTGAGCGTTAAGTTAATTAAAACGCATAGACTAGTGGTTCTTAACCTTTTTGGAGGTACCGAACCCCACCGGTTTCATATGCGCATTCACTGAACCCTTCTTAATAGGGAAAATAAAATATGATATTTTTTTGTTCCTGATTTTTTGGGGGACTTCCGCCGAACCCTTGAGGCTGACTCACCGAACCCCCGGGGTTCGATCGAACCCAGGTTAAGAACCACTGGTATAGACACATTGCTTTGATTGAAAAGTAGGCACGACAAGTTGATGGTCTGGAGTTCAATCCCCCTACCAGAGCCAACTCAAGCAAAAACACCACCAGCACCCCGGGTGGATGGGACTCGTCAACCTTGTTGGATGGCAACTCATCTAAGAGAAGGAAACTCAGAATTCAAACCGGAAGATGGAGTCCCGTAGGCGGATAGCATCGGTACAATGGAACAATGCGGCAACTCCTACGACGCCACTGGTGCCAAAGCTGTATCATCCACATGATGTCCCCTTTGGTTTATCCAGCTGCGTCGAGAGAGGCGATTTACTGTTGGGAACCAGCTTATAATCCTAGACGTTAATCCCACGCCTTGTGGATTTCGTCCTGCGAAGTCTCCACCATCGTCACATTGTGACGGACTGATGCCAACAAAACAAAAAGGCTCGACAATGAAGGAAGCAGGGACGATTATGTTAATCAGTTTGTTTGATTTCCGGTTAAGAGCAATCAAGGGATGTAACTGAGGCGCATACACTATGTTTATATTTATTCCAATTGTTTATGTTATAAAAGGGTTTTGGTGTTCATATCATATGTTAATTCATCCTGAAATTGTATTTCAATACACATATTCTTCATGGATTGTATTGTTTAAACTCCCTTTACCTTCGCTGCGCACCACATGCACTTGCACTGCGCAACGTGGCGCGGTGTTTAGTGTGCACGAGTGAGGATGGCGACGTAGTACCAGCGCCCAGTGTTTGAAAACGATGGGCTGCGGGGGATCAAGGCAATCAGAGGTCGGCATGGCCAGCAAACGAACTGACCCACCAGGTGAACCTGAACAGAGGTGGTCATCCGATTCAAGTCATGGCGAACTAACTAAGGTAAATGGCCCCCCTACACCCCCGAAGTCACCTGACACTTAACTCTGGGGGTTGACAACAATGAAAAAATTACGCATCTGGGCTCGTGTTCAAGTCACGTATGTGCGGTGTGAAGTAAGTAGAGAGGGGGGGGGGGCAATCTGTTCAAGTTGTTTTGTGTACGGGATGCGAAGAAATTCCTTAGGCATAGAACTGGGGTGGAATTATGAGAATCGATAGTGGACATGAAACATTGATATTCTTGTGTGTTCTGTAGTATTATTCTCAGTGTTTCTGAAATATACTCACGGTTTCTTAACTATACTCACTGTTTCTGTATTATACTCACTGTTTCTGTATTATACTCACTGTTTCTGTATTATACTCACTGTTTCTGTATTATACTCACTGTTTCTGTATTATACTCACTGTTTCTGAACTATACTCACTGTTTCTGAACTGTACTCATTGTTTCTGTATTATACTCATTGTTTCTGTATGATACTCACTGTTTCTGAACAATAATCACTGTTTCTGAACTATACTCACTGTTTCTGTATTTTGCTCACTATTTCTGAACTATACTCACTGTTTCTGTATTATACTCACTGTTTCTGTATTATACTCACTGTTTCTGAACTATACTCACTGTTTATGCATTATACTCACTGTTTCTGAACTATACTCACTGTTTCTGTATTATACTCACTGTTTCTGAACTATACTCACTGTTTCTGTATTATACTCACTGTTTCTGTATTATATTCACTGTTTCTGAACTATAATCACTTTTTCTGAGCTATACTCGCTGTTTCTGTATTATACTCACTGTTTCTGTATTATACTCACTGTTTCTAAACTATACTCACTGTTTCTGAACTATACTCACTGTTTCTGTATTATACTCATTGTTTCTGTATTATACTCACAGTTTCTGTATTATACTCACTGTTTCTGAACTATACTCACTGTTTCTGTATTACACTCATTGTTTCTGTATTATAGTCACTGTTTCTGAACAATACTCATTGTTTCTGAAATATACTCACTGTTTCTGTATTATACTCACTTTTTTTGTATTATACTCACTGTTTCTGTATTATACTCACTGTTTCTGTATTATACTCACTGTTTCTGAACAATACTCACTGTTTCTGAACTATAATCACTGTTTCTGAACTATACTCATTGTTTCTGTATTATACTCACTGTTTCTGTATTATTCTCACTGTTTCTAAACTATACTCACTGTTTCTGAACTATACTCACTGTTTCTGTATTATACTCATTGTTTCTGTATTATACTCACTGTTTCTGTATTATACTCACTGTTTCTGAACTATAATCACTGTTTCTGAACTATACTCATTGTTTCTGTATTATACTCACTGTTTCTGTATTATTCTCACTGTTTCTAAACTATACTCACTGTTTCTGAACTATACTCACTGTTTCTGAACTATACGCATTGTTTCTGTATTATACTCACTGTTTCTGTATTATTCTCACTGTTTCTAAACTATACTCACTGTTTCTGAACTATACTCACTGTTTCTGTATTACACTCATTGTTTCTGTATTATACTCACGGTTTCTTAACTATACTCACTGTTTCTGAACTATACTCACTGTTTCTGTATTATACTCATTGTTTCTGTATTATACTCACTGTTTCTGTATTATTCTCACTGTTTCTAAACTATACTCACTGTTTCTGAACTATACTCACTGTTTCTGTATTACACTCATTGTTTCTGTATTATACTCACTGTTTCTGAACAATACTCATTGTTTCTGAACTATACTCACTGTTTCTGTATTATACTCACTGTTTCTGTATTATACTCACTGTTTCTGTATTATACTCACTGTGTCTGTATTATACTCACTGTTTCTGAACAATAGTCACTGTTTCTGAACTATAATCTTTGTTTCTGAACTATACTCATTGTTTCTGTATTATACTCACTCTTTCTAAACTATACTCACTGTTTCTGTATTATACTCACTGTTTCTGTATTATACTCACTGTTTCTGTATTATACTCACTGTGTCTGTATTATACTCACTGTTTCTGAACAATAGTCACTGTTTCTGAACTATAATCTTTGTTTCTGAACTATACTCATTGTTTCTGTATTATACTCACTCTTTCTAAACTATACTCACTGTTTCTGAACTATACTCACAGTTTCTGTATTACACTCATTGTTTCTGTATTATACTCACTCTTTCTAAACTATACTCACTGTTTCTTGAACTATACTCACTGTTTCTGTATTACACTCATTGTTTCTGTATTATACTCACTGTTTCGGAACAATACTCATTGTTTCTGAACTATACTCACTGTTTCTGTATTATACTCACTGTTTCGTATTATACTCACTGGTTCTGTATTATACTCACAGTTTCTGTATTATACTCTCTGTTTCTGAACTATACTCACAGTTTCTGTATTATACTCACTGTTTCTGAACTATACTCACTGTTTCTGTATTATACTCACTGTTTTATTTGTATCACACACCTTTTTTCCTCCCCCACATCACCCCAAAACCCCCCACTCGTACACTGAGCCTTCTAACTATGTCCACCCAGGATCGCCCTTGCTCTCAAACAAAGAATGCTATTCTAGATGTGCCCAGGAGTGTCTCAGCAGTATATGCCAAGGTATTTTGTCCAATTTTTTTTTTTAGTTTTTCTTTTTTTTCAAAACAATTTTTGGTGACATATAGCATTCACTTTTTAAAAACGTATTATCATTACTATTTATAGTAATGTTTATTTTAAGAACTGACTTTTAAGAGACATTCATAATTTCGTCTCATTACATTACAATGTCTCTTTGATTATCTCCGGAGGCTGGAGATCTCCTCAGAGTTGGGTTGTTGTTGTTTTCTTCAAGATCTGTATGAATGGGCGGGTCCATATCTAACTGTAGAGGGATTTGTTTGTATTACTTTCGAATTCCCATGTAATGTGATGACTTTTGGCATGTTATGTGATGACTGGTGTCATGTTATGTGATGACTAGTGTCATGTTATGTGATGACTGGTGTCATGTTATGTGATGACTGGTGTCATGTTATGTGATGACTGGTGTCATGTTATGTGATGACTGGTGTCATGTTATGTGATGACTTTTGGCATGTTATGTGATGACTGGTGTCATGTTATGTGATGACTGGTGTCATGTTATGTGATGACTTTTGGCATGTTATGTGATGACTTTTGGCATTTTATGTGATGAAAGATCAATAAAAACCTAGTACCATTGCCATTAATTAGTTTGATTATGTGGACCTTTGCGACAGACAAATATGTGGGTGTGTTAGCACAACTGTTACGTGGAGCTCTTCCATACACAAGGCCAACACGACGCCAACAGAACAGCTGCTTCGGAAAACATATGACGCGCCAGGAAAAATCCCGTGTTAACGCTGCAGCCGTAGTTGCCCCATCCATCCCCCCCCCCCTTCCACCCTCCTTCCGCGCTAGATTTTTTCGTGCCAGAATCGGCCCCGTGAGCCATCTGCGCACCCGCAGACAGATTCAGCCCCGGGATTAAGTCGATGTTTAGTTATTGGTCATGTTCGACTTTCGACTGACTAGAGCTCACCGTTGCTGTGTTATACTCACTGTTTCTGTATTATACTCACTGTTTCTGAACTATACTCATTGTTTCTGTATTATACTCACTGCTTCTGAACTACACTCACTGTTTCTGTATTATACTCACTGCTTCTAATCTCTTGTTTCACCTGTAGCATCATGGGGGGGGAGGTGACGACCCATTCTAATCTCTTCTTTCTCCTGTAGCATCATGGGGGCGACGGCCCATTCTAACCTCTTGTTTCACCTGTAGCATCATGGGGCGACGGCCCATTCTAACCTCTTGTTTCACCTGTAGCATCATGGGGGTGACGGCCCATTCTAACCTCTTGTTTCACCTGTAGCATCATGGGGGCGACGGCCCATTCTAACCTCTTGTTTCACCTGTAGCATCATGGGGGCGACGGCCCATTCTAACCTCTTGTTTCACCTGTAGCATCATGGGGGCGACGGCCCATTTAACTGTGTGGAACCCAAGCGTTTTTTCATCGACGAATTCACCGAAGGCGGGGTCAACGTGTACGTCTTCCCGATGGGTCAGAAGGCTGAGAAGCTAACAAGCGAAAGTGAGTACACCCTTGGCCACTTTTTCCTATCCTAACCCCCCCTCCCCCCATGGCGTCGCTTAGATTTTTTTTCTGTGAGATCCCTTTCAGGAACTATTTTATTTATTTTTTTTATATCTTTAAACGATTTTGTTGAAATGTCTATTTTTATGATGATTATAATAAATCTTGAATATTTACAAAAATACTCCCTTTTCAAGCATCTATTTTCGATGAATTAGCATTGACTTCGTTATTAATAATTTTTTTAATGAATCTGGCTAGAAGGTCACTTTGCCTCAATCACTTGTGGTCGCAACCACAAAACGGCAGAGAGTATAAAGAACTCTAGAGAAAAGCCCAGGCCACATTAGCCGAATGAAGTCCTCAGTTTTTATAAGTCGGACATTTAGTACCTCCTTCCCTTAGATTTACCTATTGAATGTACCTCTCTGCCTTGGGAGGAAATGAATGAAACAAAGTATGGGAAAAATCTGAAGAAAAAGATCGCAACAAAACAACGAACGTGTCGGCAAGAAGCCTTCTTCAGCGACAAAGAACAACAGTAAAAACAGAGTTAAATTTTTTTAAAAAAAGGAATATCACTTGGCGGAAATGTAGTATCCGAGAGGGCGACAAGAAATGTTTTCGGGTTTTCTCATATCTTGTCTCATTCATGTCCTTGCTTGTTAACCTGATTGCTGTCTCTCCCCCTTGTTAGCATTAGGCATTTGATGGATGTATGTCCTATTTGTTTATATATTAATTTGACATGTTTCATAGATTCATGTTTTCAATGATATGTTTAACCATCTGTGCTACATTACATCTTAATCGCAAGTTACTGATCAAAAAAAAATTTCTTGTCAATTGATATAAAATAATTCAGCCTTAAAATAATCTTTCAAAATTTGGCTTCTAACTCATCCAAAAATTTCTGTTTATGTTGTTACGTGTAATAAACGAAAATAAAATATTTAAAATTTAAAAAAAATATTCGTTGTCGGCAGGATTCGAACCTGCGCGGGAAGATCCCAATAGATTTCTAGTCTATCGCCTTAACCACTCGGCCACGACAACCTGTGCTAGAGACTAACATGATGCGAAAGTGTTGGATGATATCATTTCATTCATAATTAACAGTCTTTGATCTCTCCCCGTCCCCCCTTGAAAATCAAAGTCGAAGCGAGAGATTATGCCACCCCCAAAACATGACACCCTTTGTGAACTGCTCATTATGCCCCCCTCCTCTCCCGGTCCCCATGTCTTCCTAGAGCTCTGTGAGCATGTTAAAAAAGTATGGATTCAAGCGCTGTACACAATTTCAATTCAATTCAATACAATAGACCGGTGCCTCAATTATTCCACAGAAGGACACCATCCCTAACATTGCGACTGTCCTGTTCTTCCCCCATTATTATGACCTGTTTCAATGTGTAGCCTTGTGTATGCTTCCAGGCCCGAGCATGATCCACCTCGTCCGGCCCACCCCCATCGCGGCCACAGCCAGATCCACGAGCACCCCGGGCGGCTTCTTGGACCAAGCTGACCTGTCCGCCGAGACCATCTTACCACCGGAAGCTCCGGCAGAGCCCAGCGACAAAGAGGACGTGGTTCCGAACCCGAAATGGCCACTGTGGAAAGTTGTCGCCTACATCAGAAAACGAACTGAACGCCAGGTGGTGGAGGAGGAGAATTGTCCAACCATGGGAACCACGCAGTGACGCTATCATATTGGGTGTCACGTCACGTGTCCCTTGCCCAGATTCGATCATTAAAAAGAAAATGGCTGAGCATTTTGACACCGATATGTTCACCTTTGTTAATGTTGGGCGATGTCCCCCGTCCCCCCCCCCCGATTGCTCGCGTGGGTTGGGAGATGGGGGGTGGGGGTAGAAGGGGGTGACGTCACTCGTGTTGGTTATCTAATTTGACCCCGATATGTTCACCTTTGTTAATGTTGGGGGGGGTCCCCCGGCCCCCCCCCCCCGATTGCTCGCGTGGGTTGGGAGATGGGGGGTGGGGGTAGAAGGGGGTGACGTCACTCGTGTTGGTTATCTACCGGCAGCCTTAGTCTTAGTTCCTAGTGTTGCTATGCTATAAAAAATAAATGTGTGTTCGTTGTTGATGCCTTGACGAGGGTAAATATAACGACATCTGTCAATCTGGGAAGTTTATAATTCCCCCTTGATCACTGATTACGTCTTGCGTGTAAAACGAGTGGGACTAAAGTCAATAATATTCCCTTGTCGCTATTGCAATAATGTTGTTGTTGTTTTTTTAACATGGACAAAGTTGTTTTCATCGATACAATGCTATCATTTGTTACACGTGGCTCCTCAAGAAAAAATCTGTATTTGCACCCGTCTAACTGACGGACATTTTTTCTAGTACGAAATAACAACGGAAGCACTAAAGCGATTTCTCTTCCCATTAAAAAGAGTATCGAAAAGAGCATTGAAAAAATGAACTGGAATATCATCAGATATGAAATATTCGCTTAGGGTTTACATTCGATCTGACACAACAAAACGTGCATTTTCCTTTTAAGCAATGATCACAAAATATTTTTTTTAAAAATAATAATAATAAAGAGACCTGATTTTTCTCAGTTTGAGACTTCTTTCTGTGTGTGGGCCAATGTTAAATGTTGATAAGTGATTTTATTGTAAGAAGTTATCAGATTAAAAGCGCAGATTAGAATTGGCGAAATTCTCGGCGGTCTACCAGTACTTTCCTTTCTAACCACATGCGCCACATCAACGAACATAAAGTCCTAACACCATTGATCAAGTTTTGTGACATTAATCAGTAGATTTGTTCTTACTACAATGTCGTGGGCAAATCGTGGTTTGGATTTTGGAATAGACGTCCATTTAAGGTCCACGGGTCTTCAATTTTGGAGGTAAAGGAAAGATATAATATATAGGAAACCACATGTGCCCACGGTGTTATCAAGGAACGTTATGATTGTGTCTCTATGATGTGGCGCAGCAGCCAAAGCTGTGACTCCTTAGCACATTTGTGGGGGGGGGGGATCAAAGCAAGCGAAGGACTCGCCAAGTGCTGCGCCATGGATGAAAAGGTCTGTTCTCCATTTCATATTAACAAAGAACATGTATCATATAGCTCTGTAGACAGAACGAAACAAGAGCAGCAAATCAGAACTTTGAATCAAAGACCTCTCCCAACCCCCCCCCCCCCAAAAAAAAAGGGAACCCCCTAACCCTAACCCTAACGCTAACCCTAACCCTAACACTAACCCTTAACCCTAACCCTAACCCAAACCCCTAACCCCAAAAAAAAAGGGTATTAGTTATTTAATCTTAAGCCCTTGACAGACTACGCGCAAGGTTTCCCAGCAGACAGCAGACAGCAGACAGCATGCGAGGGGAATACAAAAGACACGCCTCCACGGATACACTGTCATTCAAATCGTTCTTATATGTCTCTCTCTCTCTCTCCCTTCCTCCGAACCTCTCTCTCCCCTCTCTGTCTCTCTACCTCCTTCTCTCTCTTCATCTTCACCTGTTTCTCTCTTTATCTTCACCTGTTTCTCTCTCTCTCTCTTTCTCTCTCTCTCTCTCTCTCTCTCCCTCTCTCTCTCTCTCTCTCTCTCTCTCTCTCTCTCTCTCCCTCTCTCTCTCTCTCTCTCCCCGCCCCTCTCTCTCCCCGCTCTGTCTCTCTCCCCCCCTCTCTCTCTCCCTCTCCCCCTCTCTCTCTCTCTCTCTCCCCCTCTCTCTCTCTCTCTCTCTCTCTCTCTCTCTCTCTCTCTCTCTCTCTCTCTCTCTCTCTCTCTCTCTCTCTCTCCCTCTCTCTCTCTTTCTCTCTCTCGATCACTTCTTGCCATTTATTATCACAAAGACTGTGTTCAAACAAACATTTTTTACACCGATATTTCGGCATTTGAAGTTGTATTTTTTTAGGCTAGAACGTTTTGTATGTGGTGATTATTTGTAGCATAACATCCCAGGCGTCTTCTTCCAATTGTGTTTATCGCTCTGAAGTTATTGCACTCTAAAGTTCATGTCCCCTGATGTCCTGATAGGAAAACCTTTGGCTTGAGATTGGGTATCTTTTTTTTAAGTTTACATTTTAATAGTGCATTGAGTGCGAATGGTTTGATGGATGGATGGACGGATGGATGGATGGATGGGTGGGTGGATAAATGTATAGATGGATGGGCGGACGGACGAATGGATGGATGAGCTAATGGATGAATTGATGGATGGGTGGAAGAATGGATGGATGGATGGACGGAAGTATGGAGAGATGGAAGGATGGATGGACAGATGGATGGATGGATGGATGGATGGATGGATGAATGGGTGGATGGATGGATGGGCGGGTGGATAAATTAATGAATTTATGGATGTATGGAGGGACGAGTGAATGGATGGACGGATGGATGAATTGATGAATGCATGGGTGGACGAATGGATGAACGGATTGATGGATGGATGAACGGATGGATCGAAGGACGAATTGATGGATAGATGGATGGATGGATGGATGGATGGATGAATGGACGAAGGGATGGAAGGGCTGATGGATGGATGGACGAATACATGGATGGATGAATATATGGATGGATGGGACATTAGGTAGAAGAGTAGAATAATATGTGTTTGTGTGTGTATATATATATATATATCCCAAATCCTAAATGGATATGCTTCAGAATTGAACATCTTATTTTAAATGGCATCGTTATTAAAGGTTTAAGGACTTGAGTCAAAACGTAAAACTAACCCAAAACTCTCGCTGATGCCACATTCAAGACTCATTTGCTCACCACCAGTTTATCGGCTTAGAAAAAATCCCTCCTCGTGATTTACTTTAACCGGTCGTCGATAGTATCGAACTGCGTAGCCATTGGCTGGTTCCGGCGACTTGGAGGAAATGGTCCCATGTCGCACGCTCTCGTCCCACCGAGACTTGGCTCGAGATCTTCACGGCAAGGAGAGCCCTCTGCCGTGCGCCCCCCCCCCTCCTTTCCCCTTCCTTTTCTGACCAGGCGATATTAATTCTTGTGCTGTGGTTTCTAATTTGGCGGGCTGCCTAGGAGGAAATGGTCCCCTGTCGCACGCTCTCGTCCCCCCGAGACTGGGCTCGAGATCTTCACGGCAAGGAGAGCCCTCTGCCGTGCGCCCCCCCCCCCTCCTTTCCCCTTCCTTTTCTGACCAGGCGATATTAATTCTTGTGCTGTGGTTTCTAATTTGGCGGGCTGCCTGTTGGTTCTTTGCGGTCCGTTGGGCTGGAGTTAAAACAGAGAATTAAATAAACTGTGTTCTAGGTTTTGCGGACGTGCGAGATTTGACCTTTGAACCCATTTAGGTAGGTTAAAAAAATATTTTTTTTTAAATATAATATAATGCCATACATTTTTACAATTGTATATTTTCATAAAATAAATATAAATAATTTATAGAAAGACGCTAAACCTATGAGGAAAATAAATGGCTGTAGGAGTTCATTAAAGAATTTTTTATTTTTTTTTAACTATAACCTTTTTATTGTTTTTATTTTTTTCAAGCTTTTTTTTTTATAGCAAGTAAATTAACGTGCAAGTTTTATACCTTACATGGCATGATTGTACATGAAAATAAATGTACTTATTAATAGCCGGTTGTTATATCTTATTATGTAGCTTTTTTTTTTAATATTCACGGTGAGCATTCAATATTTGAAGAAAAAATTATCTTTCTGCCGCGTCAACCTATGAGAACATAAATAAGTGAAAAGTTTGCATCCTTTAATGATAACAATAATACTAATATAATAATAATAATACATTTTATTTGAAAACCACGCTTCATCCCCAAAGGCTCGAAGCGCGGTTACCAAGTCAACCGTATTAAAAGAGAAATGAAACAATCTATATTTGACAACTTTAAAACACAAAACGCAACACTACAAAAACTACAAACGAGCCAAACCCATTCAAAGTCTTTCATCCCTTGCAACCATAAACAATACAGGCCAATCAATATACGTCCAAGACTACTAGTAGGAGATAATCGCTAGCTGGAAAGATGGTAGACAACATCACCTTTGTCAAATAGTTTCTTGATCAATTGTATTACTTTGTAAAAAAAAAAAAAAAATCTAGGAGTTATCGCTTAGAACTATGAAAAATTGAACAATGGCTTGACATAAGTCTGTGCCATCGATGAGACGTTACGAAAAAAATAATAATAAAACATTAAATTTACCAAATTAAACGACATTAAATTTATGGCATTGAAATTACGGCATTTAATTTAAGACAATAAATTTACGGCATTAAAATTAAGGCAATTCATTTAAGAAATAAAATTACGGTATTGAATTTACGACACAAAATTACGATATTGAATTTACGACATTAAATTAACGTCATTAAAATTGCGACATTAAAATCACAATATATTTAATTTAGGAAATTAAATTTACAGCATTCAATCACACGACATTAAGTTTGCGACATTAAACGACATTAAAATTTACGGCATCAAAATTACGGCATTGAATCTACGACATTAAATTTACGACATTTACATCGATGCCAGTGGGTTGAGGGTCAGCAAACAGAATTGTAATTGTAGTTCACCACGCGACTGTCTCGTCATGTAAATATTGCTGGTCATTTGACGGGGGGGGGGGGTTTAATGTGCTCCCCTTCTAAATAGTAAATATATGCATCTGATTATATTCCACTGTACCTTGGAAACTTGTTGTTCTCATGAGACGTTTGTGCATGCAAATGTTGTGTGTGCGGGGGAGGGGGAAGATGGTGTCCGGTATCGAAGTAGAGTACTTGGTAATATCACTCTGTACCATCTATAATAATGATTTTGCGATGGGATCTTGTCCGCCCCGCTCCCAATGCGCACCGTGATGCGCTCTCATTCGCTGCTAACGTGCTTTTAAAAGTAACTTCAATTTTTTAAAATCCTTTATACATACTTTGTATTTTTTCGCCTGTAATTTTCTGAAAATCAGTTGTTATTTTTTTTTCAAAAGGGAAGAGAAAAAAAAAATTTGGGTGAAGGAAATATGATGTCACTAATTTCAGAAAATATAAATGTCCAATAACTACGCTAAATGAGATTCGTAAAAAAATGTCACAAGTTCATTTCATGCGTAATATTTTCTCTTGCTTTTTTCCTGAAATAGTTGGTGCAAAAAATATGCGGTGTAATAGCGGGTGGCGCATTAGAATATTAATATAAAATAAAATATATTGAAAAACAAATATAAAGGATTGGTAAGAAAAACTTTGCCTATAGGGGTTGTTTGATTGAGATGCTACTCAACACGAACCATCGCCCGTTACTCCCTTCAGACCAACATCACCACACGCGCACACTGCCTGCTCTGACTTCAGACGTACCTTATCCACCGGCCGCCGGCGAGCGCCAAGGCAGTCGCCTGAATTTTTGAACACTTCAACGTCTGATTTAACGTTGATGTATTGACATCACCCTAGCAGTTCATCATGTGGTGTTGTTGCCTTCAAGTTCAAGCTCCAGTTGAGAAAAATGTATAAGTCTTCACAAGTCTATACGTTTATAAATCTATATTAGTATGTACGTATATAGGCCTATATAAGTTTATAAGTCTTTTTAAGTGCATACGTTTATAATTCTATATTAGTATATAAGTTGATAACTCTATATAAAGCATTCAAGGCTATATACGTTTATATGTATTACGAGTTTTAATGATCGATATTTAATAATTGATAGATTTCCGACTCGCCTGTATGCTTAAATCCCGTGCTCAACAAATCAGGAGCAGGGTCTTAACGGGACCATGTTTTCACGGCCAACGCAGGGTTTGAATAGCAAGAAATGGGTACTCATTTCCTAAGTACCTTCCAGACTCAAAATGAGACAATGCTACAAAATTGGAAATCAAACATTAAATTTACGACATCTAATTTACGACATTAAAATTACCATATTAAAACTACGACATTACAAGACATTTTTTTTTTAACTGTGAGAGAAGATGTACATGTCAATCTTAAAAATCCGAGACCGCCTGTTGGTGAGTGATAATCGATGCTCAACAGAGAGCGCCATTAAATATTCACGCAATAGCGAAACAATTGTAGTACGCTAATTATTATCCTGTTCGATATTCTAAAACTTAAGAATGCCGTGTCCTGTTTTAAATCAGATTGATGAAATTTTAACAAAGAAAAAAAATAATGGGTTGCTAGTAGGACGCAGGTGGGCGTTGAAACTAATGTTGTGTGATGGTTTAGGCACAATCTGAATAGCTCAATGTGAGGTTTTAATGACACGCTTCTTGTGTGTGGCTGTTGACCACGGACACACACACACAGTTGGACTCTCCGTGTGCCCACGTACTCCTGGTAGTACAAGTAATTAGATTAACCGTTACACTCGGGGGGGGGGGGGGTTGCTCTTTTCATTTCAAAAGAGGGGGCGGGGGGGGGATTTGGATGACAAGAAGGAAATGGTCTAGAAATTCAATAGGTCTGTTGGGATGACAAGAAGGAAATGGTCAGGAAATTAAATAGGNTTCAATAGGTCTGTTGGGATGACAAGAAGGAAATGGTCTAGAAATTCAATAGGTCTGTTGGGATGACAAGAAGGAAATGGTCTAGAAATTCAATAGGTCTGTTGGGATGACAAGAAGGAAATGGTCTAGAAATTCAATAGGTCTGTTGGGATGACAAGAAGGAAATGGTCTAGAAATTCAATAGGTCTGTTGGGATGACAAGAAGGAAATGGTCTAGAAATTCAATAGGTCTGTTGGGATGACAAGAAGGAAATGGTCTAGAAATTCAATAGGTCTGTTGGGATGACAAGAAGGAAATGGTCTAGAAATTCAATAGGTCTGTTGAGATGACAAGAAGGAAATGGTCTAGAAATTCAATAGGTCTGTTGGGATGACAAGAAGGAAATGGTCTAGAAATTCAATAGGTCTGTTCGGATGAAAAGAATGAAAGGGTCTACCTTAACAATCTTTATAATGAGATTCACATTTATTTTTTTTATTTTTTTTATTTTTTTTTTTGGATAAACATTATAAGAATAAAGAAATGGAACACATCTTGGAACACCACAAAGTTAGGTGCTGTCGACAGAAATTCGTTTTTTTTTTTTTAAATTCTTTTTTAAAACAAGCCCCTATATTCTGGGCCTTCTTCTCACCCGAAGAGACGGGGTTGAGGTGGTGGTACCCCCCTCCCCCACACTTTTTTTTTTTTTTTTTTTGCCTCAGAATAAAATCATCGTGTAATCAAATAACGTCATTAGCAACATGAAATCTCAGAGGAGTTTTGTCCCCTCACGCCCACTTGGAGCTTGTTTTGGTCAATTGTCTTGTTGTTATTATTTTTTTTTTTTAAATTTTTTTTTAAAACAAGCCCCTTTATTTTGGGCCTTCTTTTCCCCCGAAAAAAAGGGGTTGAGGTGGTGGTACCCCCCTCCCCCACACTTTTTTTTTTTTTTTTTGCCTCAGAATAAAATCATCGTGTAATCAAATAACGTCATTAGCAACATGAAATCTCAGAGGAGTTATGTCCCCTCACGCCCACTTGGAGATTGTTTTGGTCAATTGTCTTGTTGTTATTTCAATATTATTATGTGTGTGAAGGATTTTTTGTTTTGTTTTTTTTTCGTTTTTATTTTATTTCTATGTTCTTTGTACACAATGAATGGGTGAGCAACAAGCCCAGCTCACTGGTGGCGAGTGGCGAATGCACGGACTTAGCTGAAAGGTGTCTTATTCGATTCATATTCCTATGGTTGGGTGAAAAAAATTAGAAATCGAATCCAATCATAACTTACACATTTAGAAACTCGATTCACTTGGCAGGTCATAGTACCTTTTCTTACTCTTTGGATATATTTATAACCACATTCCAGAGCTTCATGCAGATAGAAATTAATTTAAGATTGTTTATAGATGCATGCCAAAAAAAATGTATTTATTTTATATGTTATTTTTGTTGGTGTTGAGAATGGTGTAGGACTGTCAGCAGGATTATTTTTTAAAGACCGGCAAGAAGGGTGCAGTTTTGTCTGTTGGCCTATTGTTTAAAGACAGGCAGGTAGGGTGCAGTCTTGTCTGTAGGCCTATTTTTTAAAGACCGGCAGGTAGGTTGTAGTATTGTCTGTAGGCCTATTGTTTAACCGGCAGGTAGGGTGTGGAATTTTTTTTATATAAGGAGAAGTTAACTTTCATTTTTTATAACACTTGGACCCACCGGGTATTTTCTCAAAATACCCGGACCCGGTGGAAGAAAACTGCACCCGGTTAAGCCCTAGTATTAAATAGTGTAAAACATTTCTACAGATTCAAGCTGCTTCCATACTTCGTACCAGTATCTGTGGTTACCGTTTTCAATAAACAATGTATACAAGCTACGCTGGTTGTCAGCTACCATTTTCGAAACCGCAAAAAAAAAATTATAAAAGAGAAAATCAGGCAAAGTTGCTAAGACAAAAATTAACGTCGGACGTGTCCCATCACTTTGGCCAGGAGATTGTCCGCGTTGGCAGTCGTCGATAGAAGGACTGAGACCGATTAGGATTGTGTTTATCTTTGTGGTTAACCACGTGTCCAGCCCTTCACTACCAAGATATCAAGCCGACGGGCGGCCGAATGGGGACCGTGTACTTAGGTTAGTGTACGTCTGGAACTGTCCACTTGTTAGCGGCCATGGAGCCCCCTGGCTATGATGCTTGGCTCGCGCGCACTCTCGGCAATTAGTCTCTTCTTGTTTTAGGGGCTCATATCAGACTATTATATATGTTTTATTGGTACATATGATGCATTGACCCATGACGTCACTTTAGACCGGCCCTTTTTCCTATAGAGGAGTAACTCTTGAAGTGAGTGCGGATCTGCGGAGTGAAAGGAGAGTTTGGGAGGGAATGGAGGGATTGAGAGGGAAGGGAGGGATAGAGAGCTTCGAAATGTTGCGGTCGGCTCAGCGTCCAAACAGTGGGTTTGAGTTAGAACCAGCTGGGGTTTAGGTAAAGCTACTACCACGATCACAACTGTGACCATTGCCTTTGAAACTGTATCCCAGGGTTTGGGGGGGGGGGCGCATATAAGACATGTGCAGACTTTCTTATTAGTTGCGCTCTAGAAAAATGCCGACCAAAAAAGATCACTTTCTCCGTCATTCAGTTTCCCCACCTGGGAGCGTTCGAAACACCCGGGGTTGTGAGGTGTCATGTCAAGGGGTTGCGAGAAAGAAAGTAATTAAAAGAATAGCGCTGACGTCGACTTTTGATTCACAATAAAATATTCACTTTCTTACGTTGTTTTTTTTTTTTTTTTTTTGTTAATAAGTCAAAAGTTAGTCTCTTGATTTTTATTGTTTTCATTTCTCTGTGTAGTCCAATAGCGAACCAATGAGATGTCTTTTACTGTGACTCCCCAATTCCATTTGTATTGTTACTTTTGTGAGGGGTACGATACTTAGTCCAACAGTTCGTAAGGGTCCATGGTTGTAAAAGTGCCACTGTAGCACTTGATGTTGATTGGGGTAGAAAGTGCCACTGTAGCACTTGATGTTGATTGGGGTTAAAAAGTGCCATTGTAGCACTTGATGTTGATTGGGGTAGAAAGTGCTATTGTAGAGCTTGATTTCTACGGGGTCAAAAGTTCCATTGTAGAACTTGATAATGATTGGAGTAAAAAGTGCCGTATTACTTGATATTGATTGGAGCAAAAAGTGCCATTGTAGAAGTTGATAATGATTGGAGTAAAAAGTGATAATGTAGAACTTGATAATGATTGGAGTAAAAAGTGCCGTATTACTTGATATTGATTGGAGCAAAAAGTGCCATTGTAGAAGTTGATAATGATTGGAGTAAAAATGCTATTGGAAAACTTGATAATGATTGGAGTAAAAAGTGCCGTATAACTTGATATTGATTCGAGTAAAAAGTGCCCTTAGAGAAATAGATAATGGTTGGAGTAAAAAGTGGCGTTTATAATTTGGTATTGATTGAAGGAAAAAGTGTCATTTTAGAACTTGATTTTGTGGGGGTCAAAAGTTTCATTGTAGAACTTGATATTGATTGTAGTAAGAAGTGCCATTGTAGAACTTGATATTGATTGGAGTAAAAAGTGCCATGTAGAACTTGATATTGATTGGAGTAAAAGTGCCATTGTAGAACTTGATATTGATTGGAGTAAAAGTGCTATTGTAGAACTTGATATTGATGGGAGTAAAAATGCTATTCTAAAACTTGATAATGATTGGAGTAAAAAGTGCCATGCTAGAACTTGATATTGATTGGGAATATGAAGTGCAAGTGAACCCCATGATGAAGAGTTGTGGTTGGGGGGGGGGGTAACATAAAGGGAGTGAATCTCGTCTTAAAAAGAGCGGTGTTCCTCATTGGGACTAAGTAGGTTGATTTGTCTGCTGACAGCCAATCAACTCAGCCAAGGGGGAGATTAGTTCTGATTCTGAGGGGAGGGGGGCATACATTGATTGTGGAGATGACAGACTCCCAGATGGAGCTGCTACACTTGACAGCGGCTGCTATTCGTAGTAGTCACCTGGTGTCATAGAGACGCTAAGAATAAAGCCTTCATAGGGACGGCAAGTGTAAGGCCGTCATAGAGATGCCAAGAGTAAAGCCTTCTGTCGCTGAGTTACAACCCTTAAAAGGTTGTGCCACTGGAAAGTACATGAAATAGTATAATACAGGAAAAACATGAAATACTAGAAATACTAGAAATACAAGAAATACTAGAAATACGGGAAATACTAGAAATACAAGAAATACAGGAAATACTAGAAATACTAGAAATACAAGAAATACTAGAAATACGGGAAATACTAGAAATACTAGAAATACAGGAAATACTAGAAATGCGGGAAAGACTAGAAATTCTAGAAATGCAGGAAATACTAGAATTACATGGAAATACTAGAAATCCAGGAAATACATTAAGTAGAGCCAAACCTGACTCGTGTAAGGTTGGAGGATGCGATGCTCTGGCCTCTGGTTTACCAATGGGAAAGGGCGCCACATTTAAGAAAAACACATCTATAAACAATCCCTAACATGGAACCCACAGGGAAAAATAAAAATAGGAAGGGCTAAAATACATGGAGACGCGAGCTACAGGCAGACACGCAAAATATGGGATACACCTGGAAGCAACTGGAAATGAAAGCACAGGACCGTGATGAATGGAACATTCATGTCATGTCATGTCATTCTTGCCATGTCTCACTGCCATGTCTCACTGCCATGTCTCATTGGCATGTCTCACTGACTTGTCTTCACTGTCATGTCTGCCCGTCATGTCTCACTGCCGTGACCTACTGCCATGTCTTCACTTTCATGTCTCACTGCCATGTCTTCACTGCCATGTCTCCCCGTCATGCCTCACTGACATGTCTCACTGACATGCCTCACTGACATGCCTCACTGACATGTCTCACTGTTAATTAAAGAGGGAAAAACCTATGCTTTCACTTTAGTTCTTTTTTTTTTAAATTTATTTTAAGTCGTAGGAAATGATTGGAGCTTTTAATTGGGGGTTGGTGGGGAGGGGGCTGTTTATGTTTTTAGGGATTTCTTAAGGATAAGCTGGTGCATTTTTTTTCTTTTACAATAACATTTTAATAAAGGTTTACTTTAGATAGTTTCTAAATAAATGCTTTAATTTAAGGTTAATGTTTTTTCACGGCACCAGGTTCTTGGCGAAACACTAATGCTCTACTTTGCCGTGCAAAGAGAAGGTGACCTTCTTACTTGACCTCGAAGTATTTCCGAAATATTTACTTTAAGTATCCTGATATGTAATAGGATTTGTATGCTGGTAATCAAGGTTTTTGCCTGCCCCTCCTCTAATGCATGACAACACATTTTATTGAAAAATTTCCGGCAGAAGAGACGGGTCGTCTCCCATTTTTCTATGACGACATGTTGCAGTGGTACGTCACAGAGGGATCGACAACTCGGGGGGGGGGGCATGTTTGTGATAACACTGAATGACACTGATCGGAGGGTTATAGAAATTTGAGGAGGAGACTCAGTTATTTCCCCCTTTCATCGACTGTGACCCCACCAGAGGGCTCTGACGGTGGCCGGTGGAGCGCCCAGGGATTGAAAAATTTCCGGCAGAAGGGGCGGGTCGTCTCCCATTTTTCTAGGACGGCAGGTTGGAGGGGTACGTCACGGAGGGGTCGACAACTCGGGGGGGGGGGCATGTTTGTGATAACACTGAATGACACTGATCGGAGTGTTATAGAAATTTGAGGAGGAGACTCAGTTATTTCCCCCTTTCATCGACTGTGACCCCACCAGAGGGCTCTGACGGTGGCCGGTGGAGCGCCCAGGGGGTGTGGGGAAGGGTGCCGGGGAAAGTTGTGACGAAAGCTGACGTGAATCGAGGGCTGAAAGGCGAGATTATTGGTTTATAGTTGCGCTGGTGGGGACAAATTATGGAAGCGCATTGCTTTGATGCTGCCATCGACTGAGAAGCTCATCACCTTTATGGACTCTGTCTCACCGAAGCTCTAAACATACAGACAAAATAAACTTTGATCTATGTCTTTTCAACACAACCCCCAAAAAATTTTAATTATTTTAAGGACATTTTCATTTTTTTGGGAAACATTTCAGCTTTACATTCGCAACCATTACAATTTTGTTTTAAAACAGTTTTTGTCTTTTTGTTTAATGTTATTTATTTATTATTTTTCTTTGATTGATGATTGATTGATTGATTGATTGGATAATGTAGATAGCGCTGGTATTCATGCCACTTTTGCCTCCTCACTGAGCTCTGGTTTTCTTAATTCTATTTAAACATTATCCCACTGACTTAAACTGTTATACTTAATGACCTTGATCCCACTTCTAAACTGAACCCCATGCATACCTGAAATTTGCTAAAAAATTGGTAGTCTGCATCCCTCCAGTGCTCCTTCTTTATGATGACGAAAGATCTCTCATTCCTTAAGGGCATTAAATGTATTCGTCTTAAGTCTAATGTGTTCCAAGGGCCGTTTTCAATTTATTGCTGACTCTCATCATTATAATTTTCTTCTCTTTGTGACTACAATACCACTTTTTTTGTTTTAGTACAGACAGCACCCCGTATGAGGATGATATGTTCTCCTTTCATAGACAACTTAAGTCCACTTGAAAGACAGCCTCCGATTAATCTAAAGCCCCAGATCTCTAAATACAAGCAGTACAGAGCATGTAGTCAAAAATCGCTCTCTCTCTCTCTTCTCACAAACTTCGCCACTCTAACCTCTCTTAACAGGAATAGCAGGCGTTCTCTAAATGACGTAAGCGTAATGACATTGTAATTAAATCTGCAGATGAGGGTGGTGCTGTTGTCGTCTGCGATAAAACACGTATATATTAAAGAAGCCCAGGGACAAATGGAGGATACACAATCCAATAAATCAATCGAGAACAAGCTAATCGGGTGGCAAACAATAAAAACAGTTTAATGAATATTCAAAAGCGTTCAGAATCGGCTTCTGCTCTGTAAATTATCAATGATGCCCCGGGGGGGGGGGGGGGAGGGAGGGGCTTCTTTCTATTTACAAAAATGCACAAAGTAGGCAACCCTGGACGACCTATCGTGTCAGTCTGCTCTTGCCTGTCAAAAACATATCTCAGAATAGAATATCTTCATGGGATCTTCCAGGCGGTTACCCGAAATTTGTTCTAAAGAAATTTCGTCAACGGAAAATTGATCGACGGAAGATTAATCGAACGGAAATTTTATCGAACAGCAGTTTGACAATTTTATGTAATTTTATTTTCAGTTCACACGCGCTAATTTTGCGTCAAATTTCTTTTTTGAACACATTTTCTTTGTTTTACTATATTGTATAGTGTGTTTCCAGATGCGCTTCCAGACGATTGTAACCACTTGACCACCATATATTAAGACCACCAAACACGCTGTATAAAAACATTAAATTCTTCGAAACATTACCCCCGATCCCAGACATCTCCCATTTCCCCGCCCCCCCCCCCTTTGATGTCTGCTCATCATACACGCCATTTCCACATGCTTACGCTCTTAAGGCCTTGAGATGTTTTGTTCCCTCGAAAACTAACCCCATCCATCAAATCATACCCACAACCTGATTCGTCTGGGTGAAGTGGTACTCCCACCCCCCCACACACACACTCTTTCAACTCTTTTGAATTTAATGGTCATGCCTTTGACCAAATTAGTGGAGTGGCCGTGGGTAAAAAAAAAAATGCCTGCCCCTTTTATGGGTCGCTATGATTAATTGGTAGAGAAAGAATTTACTGGCCGTATCCCAGCATTTTTATAGATGATACGTTGATGATGGTAATGGCGCCGCTACCATGGAAACAGGGGATGCGTTGATGACGTCACTGGAATCACTACCGTGGAAATCAAGTGCACTCCAAATCTGAACTCATTCGATCCGTCTAATGAGTGTTGTTCACAAACCTCGAGTTGACAGTGTTAGCTCCGGCTTAAGGCTCATTGTCAAAAAAATCAAGTCTTTAAAAGGACTATAAACCTGTGGTTCTCAACCTATGGGTCGCGACCCCTTTGGGGGTCGAACGACCCTTTCTCAGGGATCGCCTAAGACCATCGGATAATACGTATACTCTACAATTATGAAGTAGCAAAGAAAATAATTTTGTTGTGGGTGGGGGGGGGGGTGTTTCGTCACCACAACATGAGGAATTGTATTGAAAATCAAAGTTTAAGAACCACTGCTATAAACGATCAGAGTTGTTGTTGTTGTTGTTATTGTTTGTATCGAAAGGGCTGACCGCTGTTGTAACGCTTGAGAAGACTGCAGTCGTTTTTTTTTTTTATTGTTGTTTTTTTGTGTTGTTTTGTCTCCAAGTTAATGGTACTTGATTAACTCCCCCTGAGAGTTTCCGAAGAGGAAGCAAGAGTAATGTGTGGGGTCACGGCCGTACACTAAACACGTGTCAGGGCGAAAGGTACACTTAGTTAGATGACGTCATTACAGGCTATATGGGGCAGAAAACACCTATTTTGATAATTGATGATAAAACACATTGTCTAATTTCAAAGAAGATTTGATTTGACGGTGGTGTGGGGTAGGGTGAGCGGAGTGGGGGGGGGGGTGATCCATCGCGGGTGGCACTTTTTTCTCTTAATTGAAGGCGGTATTTGTCTGACAACTGCAGAGTTGTTGTTGTTGTGGGTTTTTTTTCGTGCAATTTGCGAGGGGCGGCAAAAATGTTGCCCCTCCCGGAACAGCCATAGCTACGCCCCTTGGTCTTGACCAGTTTTAACTCATCAGATTTTTTAAAATGGAACGCAATGGTCGAAATGTGAACATATTAGCACCGGAGTGTGTTGGTGTGTTGGTGTGTATGTGTATGTAGGCGGCCGTGTCTACTTCAAGGCTCTCAGAGCAACGCTGAGATTCTACAGAAATATGTTTGGAATTCAAACTCAGTTTAGTCTCTCCTCAACAGTCTCTCCTCAACAGTCTCTCCTCAACCGTCTCTCCTCAACAGTCTCTCCTCAACAGTCTCTCCTCAACAGTCTCTCCTCAACAGTTAGCGTAGCCAAACAAAGAACATGTTATATTCGTGAATCGTTTACTTTGTGGTGTCTCGGGGTTCAATATGTGTTGACGAACCCTGGGGTCGCATAGAGTAGTGATAATTGATTGGGTTGGATAGAGTAGAGATAATTGATTGGGTTGGATAGAGTAGAGATACTTGATTGGGTTGGATAGAGTAGAGATAATTGATTGGGTTGGATAGAGTAGAGATAATTGATTGGGTTGGATAGAGTAGAGATAATTGATTGGGTCGGATAGAGTAGAGATAATTGATTAGGTTGGATAGAGTATAGATAATTGATTTGGTCGGATAGCGTAGAGATAATTGATTGGGTTGGATAGAGTAGAGATAATTGATTGGTTTGGATAGAGTAGAGATAATTGATTAGGTTGGATAGAGTAGAGATAATTGATTAGGTTGGATAGAGTATAGATAATTGATTAGGTTGGATAGAGTAGAGATAATTGATTGGTTTGGGTAGAGTAGAGATAATTGATTGGGTTGGATAGAGTAGAGATAATTGATTGGTTTGGGTAGAGTAGAGATAATTGATTGGGTTGGATAGAGTAGAGATAATTGATTGGGTTGGATAGAGTAGAGATAATTGATTGGGTTGGATAGAGTAGAGATAATTGATTAGGTTGGATAGAGTATAGATAATTGATTGGGTCGGATAGAGTAGAGATAATTGATTGGGTTGGATAGAGTATAGATAATTTATTGGGTCGGATAGAGTAGAGATAATTGATTGGGTCGGATAGAGTAGAGATAATTGATTGGGTTGGATAAAGTAGAGATCATTGATTGGATTGGAAAGAGTAGATTGGATTGGAGTGTCACGTTATAGATATGAAA
Organism: Lymnaea stagnalis; assembly: GCA_964033795.1. Lineage (NCBI taxonomy): Eukaryota > Metazoa > Mollusca > Gastropoda > Lymnaeidae > Lymnaea > Lymnaea stagnalis. The sequence goes on from CAXITT010000297.1 coordinate 423,513, forward strand.
ATGGGGAAAACGAGCCGGACGCATTAACACTAAACTTCGCTTTCATGTAGCGGGCCGCACAATATCGTCTTGCGGGCCGCAATAGATGTTTATATATTAATATTTACGATGATCTTATTTTTAAAAAAGGAATGTACATGTTGATACTTCCCCCCCCCTCCCCTCATTTTCGATGTATGCAAAATGTATGCGTGAATGAATTTCAAAATATCTAAATATTTCAGTTTTGGCTTTGGCTTCGGTTTCAGCCGAAAGTCTCGTTAAGCTTTCGGTTTCGGCTTCGGTTTCGACCGAAAGTCGCTTTAAGAATTTGGTTTTGAATTCGGTTTCGGCCGAAATCAGAAAAAATACTTTCGGCAGGTCTCTAGTAGAGATAATTGATTGCGTTGGATAGGGTAGATATAATTAATCGGATGAGATAGAGTAGAGCTTATTGATTGGGTTGGATAGAGTAGAGCTATTTGATTGGGTTGGATAAAGTGGTACTATTTGATCAGGTTGGATAGAGTAGAGCTTATTGATTGGGTTGGATATATATATAGAAAATTGATCAGGTTGGATAGAGTAGAGCTTATTGATTGGGTTGGATAGAGTAGAGATAATTGAAAATTGAGATAATTGAGATAATCAGAAAAAATACTTTCGGCAGGTCTCTAGTAGAGACAATTGATTGCGTTGGATAGGGTAGATATAATTAATCGGATGAGATAGAGTAGAGCTTATTGATTGGGTTGGATAGAGTAGAGCTATTTGATTGGGTTGGATAAAGTGGTACTATTTGATCAGGTTGGATAGAGTAGAGCTTATTGATTGGGTTGGATATATATAGAAAATTGATCAGGTTGGATAGAGTAGAGCTTATTGATTGGGTTGGATAGAGTAGAGATAATTGATTGGGTTGGATAGAGTAGAGATATTTGTTCGTGTTCGATTAAGGCTGTCTAAGTGTGAGTGTAAGGTGGGATGTTTTTAGACATGGATTTGGGGCGAGGAACGGCAGTGTTTAAACACAGTGAAAAAAAAAACCCTCTCAGTAGTTGTGTTTGTCTTATTTGTTAATCCTTGAAATTAACGAAAATAATTGAAACGCCAGTCCTCCCCCCCCTTCCTCTGACGTCACCAATCCGGGCCTAAAGATGCTAAGATGAGCTTGGCACCTTCGATCATCATTCTGAGGGCTTTTCCTATTTGACGTGGCAATCTTTAGACCAGCAGATCAAGAGAGTCGTGCCCCCTTTCCTGGCGCGGCTGGGTTGTCTCACTTGGTGACAGGACCAAGCTGAATCATGGGATATTAATACAGCCATCAGCGCCAATTTATGATTTCCTGTCACGTGACGCGTCTTGAAGTCGGGATGTCTTTGGCGCGATCAATCACGTTGTTTTTGTTTGATTTGTGTTGTTTTTTGTTGCTGTTGTTGTTTTTTGTTATTGTTGTTGTTGTTTTTTTTTTGTTTTTTTTTTGTGGGAATATGTCGGGAATTAAATTAGCCAGAAAAATTAGGATTTTTTTAAAAGGTATTTTTAAAAATATTTAATTAACTGTATCTGCCCAAATTTTCTTAGTTTTTTCATCTTTATGATCAAACCCTTTAACTCGCTTTCTTTAACCGTCATCATTATCATCATTATTACCCTCATCATTACCTTCATCATTACCCCAATCATTACCCTCATCATTACCCTCATCATTACCCTCATCATCACCCTCATCATTACCCTCATCATTACCCTCATCATCACCCTCTTCATTACCATCATCATTACCCTTATCATTACCCTCATCATTATCATCATCATCATTACCCTCATCATTACCCGCAGCATTACTCTCATCATCTCCCTCTTCTTTACATTACCCTCACCATTACCTCATCATTCCATTACCCTCTTCATTACGCTCATCATTATCCTTATCATTATCCTCACCCTAATCCTCATTTTTATCCTCATCATTATCCTCATCATTATCCTCATCATTATCCTCATTTTTATCCTCATCATTGTCCTCATCATTATCATCATTATCCTCATCATTGTGAAATTCTTTATTTTTTGGTCTCTATATGGGGTATTTTGTAATCAAATGACTCTACAACAATGGTTTTTAACAACAAAATGTGCGGAAGGACCCAGAAAACCCGGGTAAGGGGGGTACATAAGCCTTCTTTTGTCGTGAGGGTGCAGGAAATGTGTTTCGAAATCGAAGAGAGGGGGGTGCGCAAAATGTTTTGATAGCAGGATATGGTGAGGCGCTGCAAAAAAAGTGTTTAAGAACCCTTGTAGTAGTTATGGCATATGGCATATGTCATGTAACAGCAGGAAGTGAAATACATTATGTGGTAATGGGCACTACCAAATAATGGTATTAAACACTTTGTATAACCTATCACTCTCTTAAAATTTTCACAGGATCAGACAGAGAGGGCGCCACTTTTACAATTTAACACCTCGTCACGAGTACCTCATCAGCCCCATCACATTTGTTGGGAAAGATCCACCCTTGGTGATGTGGCGCGTATTTCTGACTCTTTACCTGACAGCAGCGACCATGAGCTTGGCGAGTCTCCACAGACTCACCTAACCGGCCGCCCTTGTCAAGACGAGTGGTCCGAAACCAGCCTCACTTCCGAGCTCGATCTCCAAGCCTCAAGTCAACGCCCAACTTCCGAGCCTAATCTCCAAGCCCCACGCCAAGGCCTCACTAACAAGCCTCATTTTTCTTCCGGGAACGTAAACAACCTATGTCCGCCCCGACCGCGCTCGTTCTCAGCGCCTCAGCCAACCGGTGACGCCCCAGACATCATGGACCTGGGCATCCTGAGGGCCCTGAAAACGGTCAAGAGCAACCCGTACGTCCAGTATGTTGGGATCGGCCTCGCCGGACTGGTCACGCAAAAGGAGCTCCATGACGAACGAACGGGGACCCCGCTGCGAAAGTCGAAGATGCAGCTCATCAGAATCAGTGCGGCTGTGTGCGGCATCGAGCTCTGCTACGCAGCGGAGACCGCATTCGTCAGCCCGATCTTGCTGAAGCTCGGCGTCCCCGCGTCCCTCATGAGCATGGTCTGGTGCCTGAGCCCGATCCTGGGATTCTTCCTCGTGCCGATTATGGGATCGCTCAGCGACAGGTGCAGTCTGAGACTCGGGCGGAGAAGACCCTTCATCATCCTCATGTCCATTGGGATTATCCTGGGTCTGTGTTTGGTGCCGAACGGAGAACTCCTGGGGATCTGGGTGGGCGATTCTGGAAATGAGACTATCAACGCTTACCCTGGGAGAAATTCTTCGTACACCTTCCTGAACGAGACCACGTACTTGAATAAAAAATCGAGTCTTGTTTTTTCCTTCACGCTCCCACCCGAGCACATCCGGGGAATCATCTTCACCATCTTTGGCGTCGCCATGTTGGACTTCAACTGTGACGCGTGTCAGTCGCCGTGCCGGGCCTACCTGCTGGACGTCTGCGTGCCCGAGGACCACTCCACGGGTTTGACCATGTTTACGGTCATGGCCGGCCTGGGAGGGACCGTCGGCTACGTCATGGGCGGCATCGACTGGAACGCCACCAGCTTCGGCGAGGCGCTCGGCGGCCACATACGGGTCGTTTTCTCCATCGTCCTGGTCGCGTTCTTCGTGTTCGTCATCTCGACTCTCACGTCGTTCAGGGAAATCCCGCTGGCCGAGCTCAACGTCACGAACGCCGAGATGCAGACGTCGAAGAAGAAAGTCGGTAAATCGAAATACCGAAAGTTTACGAACGAGGAGTCCTCGGATGAGGAGGTCCACCATCGGCACGTCATCGGTAATGACGCGACTCAGAACTTTCCTACGTACGGCTCCGTCTCGGAATCAAATAACAAGGGTCACGCTGGCAAACAAAAGCCTGACTTAATTTCCCCAACCACACAAGGACAATGCCCCGTCTACCCTTCATCAGCTGCCCAGAAAGTCGTCGGGCCCAAGGAACAGAACGGTACCGTAGCTGATCGTTTGAACACTTCAGCAAATTTAAACAGAGCCAGTGGTTCTCATCCAGGGACAGCAAATAAGCGACATTCTCTCGGCACGTCAAATTTAGAAGGTTCCCAGAATCTAAGCAGGGTAGACTCTACTGCAAGAGAACGCATTGAAGACGTTCGTCCCAGCAGTGAGTACACCTCGTTCAATTCTACAGCGGCAGCAGGGGGCGCTCTCGATACCAACACAATAAACAACGCGAGAGTTCTTTCTGAAGGTAACCGCGGGGCGTCGGCGCCCCCGGGTTCTTCGACGCGGGGCGATGAGATAAACCCGTATGCTAAAAATAGCCACAGCACAACAAACGGTGACGTCAGACCGCCCGCTGACGTCATCGACACCGTTGAAGTGTCGGCTGACGTCACGTTGAGGACGTACCTGCGGTCGATCGTGCGGATGCCGAGGTCCATGTGGGTGTTGTGCCTGTGCAACCTGCTGTGCTGGATGTCTCTGGTGTGCTACTCGCTCTACTTCACGGACTTCGTAGGTCAGTGTTTGCGTGTCTTTCCAAAACCAATTTCTATCAGACACATATGCATTCATTACTATTGTCGTGGTTTGTTTTGTTTGTATGTTTGTGTGTGTATGTGTGTTAGTTTGTTTCATTTATAGTGGCTTTAAATTTTGTCTAATCAAAGACTTTTAAGTATAATATTTCTCTTGAAATTTTGTGGCCAAATGTTGAGGCCATCTTTACGGCAGGTTTGGTCGAAAATAAAATATATTTTAATCTCTGTCCAGTTAAGCACACAAGAGATTATGAGTTACCGAACGTGAAGCTTAAGACAACAAAAAAGCCGTATGATGCCGAAAAATTGGGCGTTAAGTTCGTACGAGAAAGGGGGGGGGGGCGTTACGCCATGTGTGGCATTTGTTTTTGGTACGGCATCTTCTGTTTACCTAAACATTTTACAATGTACATTTTATCAACTGAGTTTTAATGCCCATTATTGACTAGGTCAGTGATTTTTATTTTCGAACAGTATGACAGTATTTGAACAAAATATCTATAAAGTATAATAAATATACATAGCCGGGGGAGGGGGGTGTTGCAGAACACACCCGAACGACGTACTGGCATCTTTTTAACTCCTTTAGGGATCGTTCACAAATTACGTCACGCCAAAAAAGAACCTTTTCAGACCCTCCCCGCCCCCCGCCACAAAGTGTCACAAATTCTTTACCCCTACCCCCCCCCCTCACCCAACCTTTACTGTCCCGTCACGCCTAAAAAATTTAAAACGTACATAAAATGTTCATAGCTAACCTAAGATTTGATTTTATTTTGTAACATTTACCGCATAATGGATTAAGATGTATTATTAGAAAACTGTGACGTAAAACTCAAAACGCTCCTCCCTGACCCGAAAGTAAAAATGGCTACAACAGTTTTTGCGTCATTTTTCTATATGACCTTCACGGTACTTCTTAGTTATTATACCTGAGGAAATTTCGACCTCAAATTAATGTTTTTATTTTTAAAAATTCAAACTGAGATAGTTTTAAATTTTTAAAAATTTAATTAAAANCCCCCCCCCGATCGTGACGCAATTTGCGAACGATCCCTTATATTATCTTCGCTTTTGTTCGTGGGTGGCTCGCTGGCTTTCTGGCTGGCCGACAAAAGCTGACTTCCTGTCAACCTATCGAGCTGAAACTTGGGACTTACACTCGTTGCCGATGACAACACATTTTATCAAATTGTATTTGGTAGCGTTATTGACATTGTACATAGGGAAGTGTGTACAGTGCCATCTGGTAGCGTTATTGACATTGTACATAGGGAAGTGTGTACAGTGCCATCTGATAGTTTTAAGTGCCACTGTTACATAGAGAATTGTGTAGAGCATCGTCTGGTAGCGTGAGTGATATTGTTACAAGGAGAATGGTCTACAGCGCCACCTGGTAGTGTTAGTGTCATTGTTACATAGAAAATTGTGTCTATTGAAGCTTTGTCAACAGAAAGGGATGGGGACGTTGGCACTATTTGAGAGCTGCAGTCACAAATGCAGCACATTTAGTTACCAGCTAATCTTCATGGTATAATGTACTTCTTGAATAATAACACACCATCTATTCAACGCTGACATGCAATTCTGTAGTCAGTACGAACAACTATTTGGTTGGTTGTTTTTTGTTTGTTGTTGTGGTTGTTGTTGTGGTTGTTGTTGTTGTTTCTTGTATTGCTATTGTTTGTTTTGTTTTTTTTTGTTGTTTTTTTTTTGTTTGGTTGTTGATAATGATAAAGTTAAAGTTTTTAAATGCTATTGATGATGTTGTTAAAAACTCTTATTGCCCATACCGTAGTTTGAATTGTTTTTTTTTTTTAATTGTAAAGAATTTTGGTGCTGGTGATGATGTATCAAACTGATGACGTCGGCGTTCGTTTCGGTTGAAGCTGGTGCAGGCTGATGATGACATATTTTGATAACCATTGTCATTTTAACTACCCTCGCGGCGAGAGAGAGAGAGAGAGAGAGAGAGAGAGAGAGAGAGAGAGAGAGAGATGTCCCTTCATGTTGCCATGATGATTCTATCAATTCCTCACAACCCCGCCCCTCCTCCCCTCTCGTCGTTTCAGGACAGTCCGTGTATGGCGGTGACCCCAAGGCCCCGGTGGGCAGTGAACTCCACGACAAATACGACGAGGGCGTCAGGCTGGGCTCCTTCGGGATGTCACTCTACTCCTTCTCGTGCGCTTGCTACTCCCTGGGGATAGAGAAGCTGGTGCAGAGATTCAGTGAGTACTCAATCTTGGCCGGTGTTGTAGTCAAATCAACAACAAAAAAACCGTGGAAGCTCTTGGCCGCTTTAGAGACCGCATCCCTCGAAAAAATGAAATATTAGTAGTAGATGCTTTAAGCCAAACAACAGGGTTACTGGCAAAACAATAGGCTGATGATTTTCCTTTTAGACTTTTTACATTTTCGTAATCGCTACCCATATTTTTTTAAATTAAACATTGAGAGAGGGGTGGGATTGGACTCGACTCGAAATAGATTGGAAACCTGTGATTGAAAGGGTTTCCCAATAAAATAATTACTATATAGCTGCTGAGGAACAACAAAGTAATCATTATGTTACCTATTGTTTTCGTTTAGTTACATAGGTTATTTGGTGTCATTTCTCGAAACTTTACAAGTGGACGACGGAACATGTTGTTGTTGTTGCTTTTGTTGTTTTGTTGTTGTTGCTTTTGTTGTTTTTGTTGTTGTAGGGGTTTTATTTTGGTTCTTTTTTTTTGTTTTTGTTTTTTGTTTTTTTTTTTTTTTTTTTTTTTTGTTTTTTTTTTTTTTTTTTTTTTTTTTTTTTTTTTTTTTTTTTTTTTGTTTTTTTTTTTTGTGGTAGTTTTCTTGTCATATTTTATTTTTTAAATTGTTTAAATATTTTTATTTTACTTTTTTTTATTTTTGTTTGTTTTGTATTTGGGGGCGTTTGTCAAATCAGGACTTGATATTATCAAGCTTCAATTTCCTTCTGTTCTCCGCCAGGAGCCAAAAGGGTCTATGTTCTGGGCCAGCTGGTGTTCACACTGGGGATGGCCGGGATGGCTGCATCGCGCAGCAAAGTGGCAGTCATTCTATTGTCCCCTGCAGCAGGGATCATGTACGCCACTTTGTTCACCATGCCCTATCTCCTGGTGGCACACTACCATACGCGAGGTCTGGTAAGTGCTTATTGCTTCATAGTGGGGTGATTTTGAAAGGTAGAGTGACAAAAAAGAATTATTAAAAAGTTGCCTTTGTAAAAGATTATTTTTTTAAGTTTACCTTACCTCTCATAGTTGGAAAAATAAAATTCACCGGTTCTTACAATGCTAATCGTATACCTCTGCTACCAAAAGAAAAATCCAATTCAGGCTTTAAATATTACTGATAATCCTCGTCCTTTATTCGAAAACCATTTTTTTTAAAAACTTTTCAAAGTCTGTCAGCCAATGACAGAACATTACTTTAGAATTCCATAAAACAAGACTATCTGAACGTAAATAATTTTAGCAAACGCAATTAAACATAAGACATTCGACCAAAACAACTGAGCTGCCTAGAGATCTCAAGAGCTGCTGTGAGTATCAACTGTAAGAGATCAAGAGCTGTCGGTATTTTCAATTGTTATTGATTTGCAGTGAGGTCAATATAATCTAGCCTGCCGCATTGTGGAATTCTCAAAACGTTAAAAAAATAAAAACAACTCACACACACACTAAGTACTGCGCACTTGTTCAGTTGTCTCCCTTCAACTTCCTTTCCAGTTCTCCCACGGTGACGAGCTCCACGGTGACCGGAAGCAGGTGAGGGGCCTGGGGACGGACGTGGCTATAATTAGCAGCATGGTGTTCCTGGCGCAGTTCGTCCTGTCCGTTATCATGGGGACCGTGGTCACTGCTGTGGACAGCACGACGGCCGTGATCGTCGCCAGTTCGATCCTCAGCTTCTTGGGCTCCGTCACCGCCACCCAGATTACCTACCTGGATTTGTGATGCAATCAAACCTGGATTTGTGATGAGTTCAAACCTGGCAAAATAACGAACCTCGAAGTAGCGCTGTCCGTGGCTCATGCGCTAAACCGATTCTGAACGCAGCGATTTCTTAGCACCGGCTTTAAGACCATCCCTGCAAATAGCACCACCTTTTTCGCTTTAGTCCCAAAGGTTTGCGTTAATTCCAGGTGTCACTGAAATAAATGATTGATTATTTATCTAGCCATGTTTTTTTATCAAGATAACTTCTTAAATCTAACCTTTGATATTACCTCATTTTTTGTATATTTGTACATCCGATATTTTTTTCGTACATTATTTTATTTTCTCCATTGCAAAATTTGGACCAAACCATGTAAGCTCTGTATTTGACAACATCTCCTGAAGTAATTAACACGTGATTATTATTTATTTTTTGCATAATGTCATATTGGTGGGCAAAAAAAGGGTCTACACATTTCAGTCGTATATGTTTATATTTATGCAGCAAGCGAATGTCTATTCAAATAGATTTCCAGAGCTATTTATGTATCGTTAAAAACATCATCTGATATTTTTTTTTATAAGCCGATAAATTTCAATTGGAACTAATCTTTTCATACATTTATATTATTCAATTTTGTAAATCTTGATTCCTGTTGTTGTTTTTTTCCACACAAAAAACTGTATAGTGCATTAGGAAGCGATCAATGTCCAACTTTTTTTGTCTTTTGTCTCATCTTCCTTCGAAATGTCTCCCTCAAAGTCTTCTCTGCTTCATATTTCTTCTTTTTTTTTTTTTTTTTTTTTTTTTTTTTCCTTCCATTTTTTTTTTTGTTTTTTTTTTTTTTTTTTTTTTTTTTTTTTTTTTTTTTTATTTTTTTTTTTTTTTTTTTTTTTTTTTTTTTTTTTTTTTTTTTTTTTTTTTTTTTTTTTTTTTTTTTGCCATCCAATATATTTTGGGATTTTAGCTTTGACATGCTAGCTATAGCTATAGGCGGCCCATACGCGTAAGTTTCACATCTATTTAAAATTACTTGAGAAAACATGCATTAAAGTAACGCAACTTTATGAGATTTCCAATTAGTGCTACCCCCCTCCTCCACCCTTACGCCACTGCCCCTGAAATAATAATAATAATAATAATAAAGTTCATCTTAAAACACGATTCATCCCTAAATAAGGCTTGAAATGCGTTACAAAGTCAACCGTATATGACAGTTGATATGTTTCCACAAATAAAATACAAAACGCAACAATACAAAATCTACATGCAATTTTGTACTCCATGCGGGCGCGTACAGGCAGCCAATTCAGCTTTCTCAGAAGTGTTTTAGCATGGTCGAATTTGCGTTTGCGGAGAACACTGCGATCCGCATTATTCTATGCTTTTTTAAAATTCCATCCAGGAGCGTAGACGGAAGACCCGCCATGAGAGCATTGCAGTAGTCCATGAGTGATGGCACTAATGCGGACATCAGCCTCTTTGATGCAATCCAACGTTAAGAAAGGTCTGACATGGGTAATTCTGCGCAGCTCGAGCAAAATCGCCTTGCAAAGCATGTTAATGTGATTTTTCTATAGTTAGTGTTCTATCCAAGTAGACACCGAGGTTTCGCACTGTTCGAGCAAACTCAATCTTCACACCTGAGAGAGTAATGGAGGGTGTGTTATTTACAGGTTTGTGCATCTGAGCGGTAGCAATGGGGATCAGCTCGGTCAAATATTCTTTCTACTGTCCCAACCACCTTTTAATCACAGCTTTGGTACACCAACTTTTCCCGTAAAACAAAACCAAAAAAAAAAAAAAAAAAAGAAAGAAAATATTACGCACCAAACGGACTTGCGGTATTTTGAAAGAACCTCATTTAGCGCAGTAATCGGAAATTTTATTTTGCTCGTTCATGAACCCAACCACCTTTTAATCAAAGCTTTGGTACACCAAATTTTCCCGTAAAAAAAAACCAAAAAAAAAAAAAAAAAAAGAAAGAAAATATTACGCACCAAACGGACTTGCGGTATTTTGAAAGAACCTCATTTAGCGCAGTAATCGGAAATTTTATTTTGCTCGTTCATGAACATCTGGTAGCGTTAGTGGGATTAGTTGATTGTTAGATACAGAATAGTGTTTTATGGATGAGCTGTTAACCATATAAGGTGTGCTATGATAACTGCACAAAACCGACGTCTGCTCCATGTCCTGTTCGTTCTTCGCTTTGCCATTGGCTGGCTACTCAATCAATATTTACGGGTTTCTTTTCAAGGGAATTGAAATGTCACTGTATTTTAATTTAAACATTGGCGAGCTTGTGAATTGTATAGTATGTTTATGTAAATAGATCTAAATGTATTGTGGTTATGGCCGGTGTCAAGCTGTGAGTGCATACAAGTGTGTGTGTGTGTTGAGTATAATATAAAAGTTTAATGGAAAGCATTGGTGTGTGTGTGCGTGTATCTACAGTTTGTTAGAGAGTACAATTAGAAAATGGAATACCATTAGGTAGATGAATATCTTTTAAATTTGTATTTTTTTTTTTTTAGATATTAAAAAATATTTTGTCTTCTCTACCATAGCCTCTTGCTTTGTGTTGTTGGTTTTTTTAATGGTACTGTTTTTCTTTTCCAATTTTTATTTTGTTTTTGTTGTTACCTCATCTCATCCTCAACACGTCACGCCCCCACAAAACACACCTCTCCCGCCCGCACCCAACCCAATCCTCCCCAACGTACACCACTGCGTCCCAACCCAACCTTCCACGTCCCATCCCGCCACGCCCCCACCACCCCCCCACCCCGCCACGCCCCCCCCCCCCCCCCCCCACCCCCCCCCCCCCCCCCCCCCCCCCCCCCCCACCCCGCCATGCCCCCACCCCGCCATGCCCCCAACCCGCCACGCCCCCATCCCGCCACGCCCCCCATCCCGCCACGCCCCCAACCCGCCACGTCACACCCCATGCCACGACGCCCCATACCACCCCCACCACACTATTTTCATCCAACGTTCACTGAACCATGGCGTGATGGGGACCACGGGGAGACCTGGGACTGCTTACATCCGAGACTTTATTAAAACAGAATCTTGTTTGTTGTTTTGTTTTTTTAATGGTGGGTCAAACGGGCGTAAGATGATGCATGTAAGATTACATTCTCAACCCACACACACACACATGTAAGATCTAGTTGACTTGATCACTTTGTGCTGAATCTGTCGGCATTGTGTGGGTGTCGGTGTGTGGGTGGGTGGAGGGGTAAGGTGTAATCTATGTAGTGAATCAACTTTACGCTGAATTGAAATATTATTATTATGAAAAGCAAAAACTTTTGAACAAATAGAAAATCCCCCCCCACCCAAAAAAAAACTCACCCCCATTTTTGGCTGTTCCTTGTCTTAGGTGGGTCCATGTCTTAGGTGGGTCCATGTCTTAGGTGGGTCCATGTCTTAGGTGGGTCCATGTCTTAGGTGGGTCCATGTCTTAGGTGGGTCCATGTCTTAGGTGGGTCCATGTCTTAGGTGGGTCCATGTCTTACGTGGGTCCATGTCTTAGGTGGGTCCATGTCTTAGGTGGGTCCATGTCTTAGGTGGGTCCATGTCTTAGGTGGGTCCATGTCTTAGGTGGGTCCATGTCTTAGGTGGGTCCATGTCTTAGGTGGGTCCATGTCTTAGGTGGGT
>CAXITT010000297.1:439778-525079 GCA_964033795.1 Lymnaea stagnalis
CAAGTAAAATTGAAACCAGAAGGAAAAAAAAAAAAAAAAAAAAAAAATGTCAAAGTGGCAGGGGGTGGGGGCGAACTCCAAAAGTCAGAACTGGTTTTACAAACTTAACTCGTTTAAATTGAATGGTGATTTTTTTTTTTAATGGATCAGTGGTGTTGGTAATGGGAACGAGTGTGGGATCCAGGTATGCGTGTTTATTTATGGGCCACCTGCAACACCTGCGTAGAGAAACAAACGATCAACAATAAAAACAGAGTTGTGCTGACTTCCTTGTTGGAAAATCATCCCTCATTCTAATTTACTTCAACAACTTATGAAATCATGAAAGTACTATCCAATTTTTTTTTATCCCTGGTCCAGTCACACTGTGATGCCCCCCGCTCCTATGATGCCCCTATCCTTTGATGCCCCCCCTCCTTTGATGCCCTCCCTATGCACGCGCTTATCGTGTTTATAATACAGGTTAATCCAGCCACGCCCCAAACCTGTCGCAATGTTGGGGGCGGTGGTATGTAGAAAAACAACTAACCCACCCCATCGAATGTTGTGGTGTTCTGTAGAAAATAAATCATCCCACCCCATAACAGGTGGGGGTGTTGGGTGGGGTGGTAGGTAGAAGACCCCCCTCCTCCTCCTCTCCCCTCGGGCAATATTCGCTGAGTAGATCACCAGAAATAGTAACTCCTGTTGTCCCGAGAAGAATAAATTGTCTTGCTAGTATTTTAAATGTTTGGAGGACGGTTCTCAGCCCCCTCTTGAGACTACCTCCCTGCTTGCAATCTATGGGCTTCTGTGTCAGACCACCAGTACAGCGACCCCTCATCTATCGCGCTGTCACTTTGCGGGTCTCACTGCATCGCGAAATTTGTTTACTCGTAGATATCTAATTTTTCGCTCCATCGCGGGATTTTGCCATATATAGGTAAGCTTAGATATTTATTTTTGTCATTATTTTTGGCGCAAAAATAAGCATTTTCCAGCCTTAAAATATGGGGAAACTTTTTTTTTTAAATATAGAAAATATTAATCAAAACATTTTAAAAGAAAATTAAATATTAAAATAGAAAATAGCATACGTTAAATATAATGTCGCTACTTTCCGAATTCCGGCACATTATCCCGCGAAATCTAATAAAGGAAATGTCTTTGACGATAAATTGATCGACGATAATTTGATCGAACGAAAATTGTGTCGAATTTTTTTTTTTTTTTTTTTTTTCAGTTTTTTCGTTAAAATTTTTCTTCAAATTTCTTTTTGAACGCATTATTTTGTTTAAATATTTAATATAGTGCGTTCAAAAAGAAATCTAATGAAAATTTTAACGTGTGAACTGAAAAAAAAAAAAAGAAGTTGCGACCAAATTACCGTTCGATCAAATTTCCGTCGATCAATTTACCGTCGACGGAATTTCTTTCGATCAAATTTCCGGTAAGCACACCCCCCACCCCCACCCCCACCCCCCGCGATAGTTGAGGGATCACCGAAATTTTCTAACACTACTGACCGTACCAACGTCAGAGTGTGACTAGTCTGTTGATCGTCCGGGTGGCGTGGATATTAAGGTAAATTTTTTTAGAATGATCTGTTCCAAATGTTCATAGACGTTTCATTATAGGAATTATTTAACAATTATTAAGGAATTTAAGATTTTTTTGGACAAACGCGTGGGTCCTTAAACCACAAGACGAGGACCGCTGCATTAGGTAAACCCATACCTGACCTGACAGTGTTTCGTTATGTGGCCCCCGGGGGCCCAACCGTCCCGCTGTAGTCAAGTACTGGTACGACCAGATGATTGATAAACAATCCCCGAAGGTTTATCTTAATCCAATCCTTGTTGGTGTCAACCCGGGGGAAGTTACCTCATTGGGTAATTCTATTACGACCCGACATGACCGTTGTGGCGGATGTTGATTGGAGTTATTATTCTAGGTTTCTCGATCTATTTTAACAAAGATCATATCAGATAAGAGAAAGGAACAAAACTTTTAAGATTTTCAGAGCTGATAATAATCTCTCAAAGGGATAGTTTGTTTCTTTCTTTCATCTCAAGTCAGTATTTGTTTCAAGGATGTTTCTATACACTGAGTGCCCCTCATGATCAGTACCCTTGTAGCCACTAAGTGACCCTAATGATCAGTACCCTTGGAGCCACTGAGTGCCCCTCATGATCAGTACCCTTGGAGCCACTAAGTGACCCTAATGATCCCCACCATTGGAACCATTGAGTGCCCCTTATAATCCCCTTAAAATGTTAAAGTGGGCTTTTAACATTTTAAGTTATTCAAAGCCATTGAGTGCACCTTAAAATCCCCACCCTTGGAGCCATTGAGTACCCCTTATAATCCCCACCCTTAGAGCCATTGAGTGCCCCTAATAATCCCCACCCTTAGAGCCATTGAGTACCCCTTGCAATCCCCACACTTGGAGCCATTGAGTGCACCTTAAAATCCCCACCCTTAGAGCCATTGAGTGCACCGTAAAATCCCCACCCTTAGAGCCATGGAGTGCACCGTAAAATCCCAACCCTTAGAGCCATTGAGTGCACCTTAAAATCCCCACCCTTAGAGCCATTGAATGCACCTTAAAATCCCCACCCTAAGAGCCATTGAGTGCACCTTAATATCCCAACCCTTAGAGCCATTGAGTACCCTTTATAATCCCCACCCTTAGAGCCATTGAGTACCACTAATAATCCCCACCCTTAGAGCCATTGAGTACCCCTTACAATCCCCACCCTTAGAGCCATTGAGTACCCCTTGCAATCCCCACACTTGGAGCCATTGAGTGCACCTTAAAATCCCCACCCTTAGAGCCATTGCGTACCCCTAATAATCCCCACCCTTAGAGCCATTGAGTACCCCTTGCAATCCCCACACTTGGAGCCATTGAGTGCACCTTAAAATCCCCACCCTTAGAGCCATTGAGTACCCCTTGCAATCCCCACCCTTAGAGCCATTGAGTGCACCTTATAATCCCCACCCTTCGAGCCATTGAGTGCCCCTAATAATCCCCACCCTTAGAGCCATTGAGTGCCCCTTTATTATTTAAAGAAGTAATAATAATAATAATAATCATAATAACTGAAGGCGTGGGAAATTTTCGGGTTGGGTTCTTTTTTAAAGTTGTAAGACTACCTGTAAGACTACCTGCTATCTTGCGCAAATCCATCTATGTCCGTAATGATCGCACCATGAATCTATCCTTATCCCACCCTGAAGGCTGCCCCATGTGACATGAAGCCATTCCCTCCCATTCCGGATCTATCCCAACTCGAAAATCACCCCCCCCCCCAAATCAGTTACCCGCCCTCGAAATACCGATTTACTGTAAGACTCCCTGCTATCTTGCGCAAATCCATCCTTGTCCGTAATGATCGCCCCCTGAATCTATCCTTATCCCCCCCCGAAGGCCGCCCCATGTGACATGAAGCCATTCCCTCCCATTCCGGATCTATCCCAACTCGAAAATCACCCCCCCCCCCCAAATCAGTTACCCGCCCTCGAAATACCGATTTGCTTCTCCACCTTTGTCCTCGGAACTGTATCTTAAAATTCAGATATTTACGTGCGATCGTTGCGCATCGGTATATCCACGGACGGATCGTTCGTTTCAGTCTGAGAGTAGCCGCAGACACCCGGAGTGTCACGTGTGCAGCCATTAAAGGAACGGTTTGGACACTTATAAGAAACACGGACAGCCTCGTCAAGGGACAGTAACACCAGGACCCTCTCATAGCCGACATTTCATTACGTTTACCACACTGCGGCTAATACTTCTAGACGCGTGAACAGACAGCGATAGAGATGATACGTCTTGCCCACGGTTGTGTCCTGCTGCTGCTGCTGCTGCTGCTGACCGCCGGTCCGGCCGTGCGGGGTGGCCCTAACGACTGTGTCAACGTCGCCACCAGCGAGGGGGTGAGGACACTTCAGCACGGACAGCAGGCGTGCGCGCCGTTGCAAGGGGCCGAGTCCGACAAGGGACTCTCGTTCATCACGTGCAGCTACGGCACCGTCTACACACAGCAATGCCCGACTATGCTAAGGTGGGTTAACATTTTAGGCTATTCAAAGTAAGTTACAGTTTTAGGTAATTCAAGGTAATTTACAGTTTTAGGTAATCCAGGTAAATTCCAGTTTTAGGTAATTGAAGATAAGAACATACAGTTTTAGGTAATTGAATGTAAGTTATGGTTTCGGGTAACTGAAGATAAGCTTCAGTTTTAGGTAACTGAAGGTAATTTGCGGTTTTAGTAATTGAAGGCAAGTTGCGGTTTTAGGTAATGGAATTAAGTTGCAGTTTAAGGTAATTGAAGGCAAGTTGCGGTTTTAGGTAATGGAATTAAGTTACAGATAAAACACTAAAGTGGGTCCAGCATAGTTTATTTACTTTGAGTAAAGGATTATACTGGTAATCATTTTTTAAAGTGTTGATGTGTGGGGGTGGGGGTGTGATAAGATTAGGTAAAAATAAATAAGTAGATCAAGGTAGCGGGTAGGGGGAAAACGTTCCTGCATTTTCCTCGAGAGCGGCTTCCAAAAAGTTATTTTAGTTGACTTGACTTTTCTTTTCAATTCTTTTTTGTTGTTTTTCCAAAGAAGACCTTTTTCTGACAAGCCCGCTGCTTCCTTTTCCACGTTTTAAATTTACTACTTGTTAAAGAAATAAAAATAGTTTATATGGATAGGAACGTAAACAAAATATTCATTTCCTGCAGTTAAAGTCGAACAATAATTTTATGTTGATGAATAATCTAACATACATGTCACCCCAAACCCCCCCCCCCCTTTTCCAACCCACCAGATTCGATGTACCGACAGGAACGTGTAACTGGCCAGATGTAGCGACATGTGAACTGCCCGTTGGTAAATACGTTGCATTCATTTGTGTGTTGTTGTTCCTTTTTTTTCATGCGAATCTCATTTGGGCGGGATTTAAAATATTTATTTAAATTTTTAAGTGATTTTATTAAATTTCTTTTGAACACTTTCTGATGAACACCCGGAATATGTCTATTTTAAAAACATCATTTAAGTCAGACTTAAATCCTCATCATCAATGTATTTGTTTAAATTTTATTTCTTAACATATTTATTACTAGTAGTAAAAATTTATTGTCAAGATAATATATATATATATATATATATATATATATATATATATAAGAATGAACGATGCTGACATCAGAGGCGTAGCGACGATGTTTGGCGCCCGGGGACAAGATTCGCGACCGGGGAGAAGATCTTTTTTAAAGCGCCCCCTTTTCTTTTTTTTTCAACTCTCAAACCCATTATTTTTACCAATAATATAACATCAAAGCACATTTTGGCGCCCCTAACTAGCTTGCGTCCGGGGACATCTGTCCCCCCTGCAACACCCCCCTTGCTACGCCTGTGGCTAACATAACGCTAAGGAACCGAAAAGATTTAGATACGTTCGCATACTATTATTTTACGGAAATCGAATAAATTTAAATGTGCAAAAAATAACATAAATTCGCTTTTATTTTAGTAAAAGTTTAAGTATTATTATTATAAATTGCAAGTACATTTAAAGTAACAACAAAGGAATTATTTTAAGTTTTTTATCTGAATTTAAAAGTTATGAACACAAAATTTAATCGAAAAATTATGATCTAAGAATTACAGCGTAATCACAGTATCGGGAAAACCCAAACATCAGTTGTTTTTAGTGCGTCTTTTAGTGCGTTGTTAATATTGCGAAATAAAATTAAAATTAATTTCTTCTCAATAAACACGCAAATGGCGTCATAGCACGAATCGCCAATGTTAGCCAAAACTCTTATATTTCTTTGATTTAATAACCACGTCGTGTTACAAAACTGATAATGTATTTCCCGCTTCATAAAAGTAAAATTAATATATATGATTGATTGCTTTTTAAATTGTTAATAAAACACACAAGTTTTAGCTTTGTATTTGTAACATTTAATAAGTTTTTTTTTAGTTTTTTTTTATTCGAAAAGATCTAAATGAAAAGATCTAATTCGAAATGAGACCCGGGTGCGAATGGCGACGGGCGGCGATGCGTGTCCGGGTCCATTTTGACTAAATTTTATTCGGATGTCATTTGTGGTTGTTTATTTTAGTTAAACTGAAGAATTTAGTTTACAAACATATAGTCCATTCAATTATCTTCCATTTGATGACTCATTTTGTCTAACACAACAAACAATAATATTTTAAGTAGTTTTTTTTTTTTAAATTCCACCTCTGACTTCTGGTACCGGGGTGCGAATAGTCACAGCCATAATATAATGGATGTAGTAATACGATCTTTTCATCTATTAAAGTTAGCTTGATTCTGGTCTATGTGTTAATGTGTGTTGTGAAAATATAAATCGGAAAGGGTCAAATTTTAAAAAGTTCGTGCAACTACAGTGCGGTCATTGTGTAGCATCTAATTCCACATTTTTCTTCCTCACTAATACAAAATGTTGGTGCTTCATACTGTTTTTTGTCTACATTTCTTTGTTAACTTTTTTTTGAAAATTTATTAAAACAATAAAATAATTATGCAAACTTAAAATTGATATACCCACAGACCACTGAGAAAATTGTTAACCCTTGGAATTCATTTGCAGAAACGGTGCCAACCCCTCCTCCAGCGACAACAACCCGTCCTCCAACGACCACAATCCGCTCACCAACCCCCACAACCCGACAACCAACGACCACAACCCGCTTTCCAACGACTACAGCCCGTTCTCCAACCACCACAATCCGCTCTCCAACCACCACAACCCGACCACCAACGACCACAACCTCCTACCCATCCACGACAACCCGAACTCCAGCCACGACAACCCGCCCACCCCCGACGCCCACGCCCAGCGATGGAACCTGCAGCGACACCAACTGCAGACGCCCCGACTGTTTCTGCTACGGGGGCAGCATCAACATGTCCGCGCTGGACACGCCCATGTTCGTCATGCTGACCTTCGACGACGGCGTCACGGAGCAGCTGTACGCGAACTACTTCCGGTCACTGTTTGTCGACAACGACTACACCATCTTCAACCCGAACGGCTGTCGCATCAAGTAAGCTATGAACCACAGAGTCAATAGTAGAATCGGTGCGATTCAATTCTTGGTTAAATACGCCATAGAATTATTTTTATTTTTTGTTGTTGTTGTTGTTATTGTTCTTATCGGATTTTCCCAATCCTCTGTCTTGTACTTCAAAAATAACAATAGCTTTGGAATTTGTCTTTACCGCAGGGGACCAGTGTTGCCATGGTTACCCGTTTTAAAACCTTACCTCTGCCCCCATAACAG
This sequence comes from Lymnaea stagnalis, assembly GCA_964033795.1. Classification (NCBI taxonomy): domain Eukaryota; kingdom Metazoa; phylum Mollusca; class Gastropoda; family Lymnaeidae; genus Lymnaea; species Lymnaea stagnalis. The sequence continues at coordinate 447,081 of CAXITT010000297.1, forward strand.
GTGTATCTTTTATAATTCATGTCATTTCATGTGGTTTTTTTGTTGTTGTTTTTGTTTTATCTAAATGAATATGGTTGTGGTCATGTTAATTCAAGATGGTGTAAACTTTTCCTCCCCGCCACAACCTTTTAAGGACCACGCTGTACGCTTCCCTGGACAACACTGACTACTCCAGGCTGACGGCGATGTGGGACGCTGGCCACGAGATCGCCAGTCACACGGTCACCCACTCCTTGCCTCTGGGGGACAAGGACAGCGACTACGCGGCGATGGCGGACGAGGTAGGACCGTTGAATGACGTCATCGTGGGGGCTTCGGTTGGTGGATATGGAAATCACAGCGTTAAAGTGGGCTTTTTTTTTTGGTGGGGTGGGGTCTCATGGACCCCTTTCGCTGCCAGATAAAGACCACGGTTAACTTATTTAAATACACATAATAAATATAGAAAGGACATACAGCTCGTGGATCTTCTGGTACCTTTTCACCGATCCACAAGGGGTCCGCGGACAGCAGGCTAAGAACCCCTACGGAGGACCTAAGGGTATTGAATGAAGGGACTTAACCTAACAGAAATAGCTGTAAAAATAAATGCCCCCTTTGCAAGATTTAAAAGTATCTCTTTGAGAAAAAAAACAAAAAAACAAACTCTATAGGTCATTTAAAATAAAAGGATTTATTTATAGAAACATGAACTCATTGTACACACACACGCACACACACGCACGCCATAAAAAGATGTGTTGATTTATTTTTTTTAATCACTACCCTCAGATTGATGGCATGAGACAAGAGGTTCTGAGACAGACTGGAAACCGGGAACTGGCCAACTCTATCCTCGGCTTCCGTGCCCCGTACCTCCGTGTGGCCGGCAACGTCCAGTATGACGTTCTCAGAGACTACCACTTCCTGTACGACACGTCCATCGTCAACATCGAGATCGCCGGGGGTCGAAAGCCGCTCTGGCCTTTCACGTTAGACTACCTGGTGGGAAGGTGAGACGTCCGTTCATGAACTTTGTGGGGGGGGGGGCGTTCAGTTGTGTCACCATTGGTCATTTCATTATCTTTTGGTGTTGTGTGTGTGAGTTAATTAGTGATATGACGTCATATACATGATTTTTTTTATTCGTTTGCATAAGACCTCTTTAAAACCCTTATTTATATGTTAAACTCCGCTTCTGCTTGTTCATGTGTGACGACACGAAGAGGTTGTCGTATCAGGTTTGTATCAAGCGACCAAAGCCGAGGCGTAGCTAGAGCGTTTGGCGCCCGGGGACAACATTCATTTTAAAGCGCCTCCATTTCTTTTTTTTTTTTTTCAACTCTCATACCCATTAAGTTCAAAAATAAAATGACTTTCAAATTTTTTTTTTAAGCCCCTCCCTTTTTTTTTTTTTTTTTTCAACTCTCATACCCATTATGTTCACAAATAAAATGACTTTCAAATCACATTTGGCGCCCCAACTACTCTGGCTACCGGGGACATCTGTCCCCCTGCCCCCACCCCCTTTCGGTACGCCTCTGGACCAAAGTGCCTGATTACTTTCATAATTGGACCAAGCTAGCCTATGGCCCTGAAACCTGAAGTGTGCATGCACAAAGTAGAGAAATGCACACCGAAAAAAAAAAACAGATATTACAAAAGAGAGACGAATTTACGAAGCCCAATCATCCACCTGTTGCCGTATTTATTTTAGAGTATGAAATTTATTCCAAACACTTTACTCTATATATACTCTACTTTATATGTGACAGCTTACTTCCGGTTATAATATATCTACTATAGTCTATACGACATAACACATTTGGTGAATTAAAAAATTGCTCATGAATCAGAATATCAATTTTTAAAAAAAATATTTGGTGGTACCCAATGAAATCTTAAATATTTTATGATTTGTTTAGACCAAGTTTTTCGATGCGCAATGGAAAAATAACCAGCCAGCCCCCCCCCCTGCCCCAACCCCCCTGTTTCCACACATTTTTTAGAATCGGAAATTCAAGACCCCCCGATATGGACGTGTCATATTAATATTAAAGGGTTTGAATTCTTTAAATTTGGCTGAAGTTGGAATCTCAGAATATGTCATGTAAATTTTAGATCTTTTCCCCACACAAACAGCACCAAAAACAAACGCGCTGGTTAACCTATAATAAAAATCTACAGTGAAATTTTAAAAAAAAACAAGAGATATTGGAAAACCTATTATCATATCGCAACGGAAGGATGGGGGCCCATTTCAAACAAGATGGCGGCGCCCTTGGTATTTCTATATCTGGCAGTAGGAAACTTGACAATAGAGTGTCCAAGGACAATGAGTTGTTGAGTGTTTAAGGACAATGAGACACACATTGAGTGACTAATAAGGAGACATTGGATGTCCAAGGACAGTGAGGCATTGTGTGTCCAAGAGCAAGGACACGTTGAGTGTCTAAGGACGACGAGGCATTGTGTGTCCAAGGACACATTTGGTTTCCAAGGACAAGGACACGTTGAGTGTCTAAGGACAGTGAGGCATTGTGTGTCCAAGAGCAAGGACACGTTGAGTGTCTAAGGACGATGAGGCATTGTGTCCAAGGACAAAGACACATTTGGTGTCCAAGAACAAGGACACGTTGAGTGCCTTAGGACGATGGGGCATTGTGTATACAAGGAAAAGTACAAGTTGAGTGTCTAAGGACGATGAGGCATTGTGTGTCCAAGGACAAGGACAAGTTGAGTGTCTAAGGACGATGAGGCATTGTGTGTCCAAGGACAAGGACAAGTTGAGTGTCTAAGGACGATGAGGCATTGTGTGACCAAGGACAAGGACACATTTGGTGTCTAAGGACAAGGAGACAGACGTTGAATGTTCAAGTACAAGCTTAACAACCCACATGTGTTGAACAACACCTTATTATAGATTTTGCAAATTATTAAGTCGATGTTTTCATTCAAAAAATAAAAGCTTCATGTTTAAACTCGCCCACAGCTGTGTGAACCCCCCATGCCCCACAAAGCCTTACCCCGGTCTGTGGGAGTTCCCGATGAATGCCTGGATTGGAGACGACGGATATTCGTGCAGCATGGTGGACGCATGCGCAGTAGGCTCGAATTTGTTCACAGCATCCGAGTTAGAGTGGTACAACTTCTACAAGTAAGTAATCGAATACAAATGTTAAAATAACCGAATACAAGGATTATAATAACTGAACACCAGGGGTGGCAATAACTGACTATTGTGGTTAAAATAACTAGAATGTAAGTGCTAAAATAATAACTGAATACTCTGGTTAAAATAACTAGCTACTAGGATTACAATAACTGATTATAAGGGCTAAAATTGTTAAAATGACTCAATACAAATATTACAATAACGATTATAAGGGGTAAAATTGTTAAGATAACTAAATGAACTGGTTAAAATAACTAAAGGAACTGGTTAAAATAACCAAATGAACTGGTTAACAGAGCTTTTTTATTTTACCTTGCTATTTTACCTTGTTGAAATGAGCGAATGTCGTATTTTCGATTCACACTCATCTATGACGTGTGGCTCTTTCCACAGGCGCAACTTTGAAAGCTACTTCTACCCAGACAGAGTCCCCATGCCCTTCTTCACCCATGGGTCCATGTTCTTGCGGTCCACAAACGCTTTCCCGGCCCTAGTGACCTGGATCAAGGAACTGCTGAGCTACCGTAACATCTGGCTGGTCACTCCGCAGCAGGTCATCGAGTGGATGAAGAACCCACTGACCAATGACCAAATGATAGCCGAGAGATGGGGGTGTTAATTTGCACAAACCTGATTGGAAGTCCTGGGGCGTTTGAGGGGGGGGGGTAGTATCAGCACACCCGGATCGGACGTCTCAGATAGGGTTGGGGTTAGGGATAGGACGTCTCGGATGGGGTTAGGGTTAGGACGTCTCGGATTGGGTTAGGGATAGGACGTTTCGGATGGGGTTAGGGATAGGACGTCTCGGATTGGGTTAGGGATAGGACGTCTCGGATGGGGTTAGGGATAGGACGTCTCGGATGGGGTTAGGGATAGGACGTCTCGGATGGGGTTAGGGTTAGGACGTCTCGGATTGGGTTAGGGATAGGACGTCTCGGATTGGGTTAGGGATAGGGCGTCTCTGATTGGGTTATGGTTAGGACGTCTCGGATGGGGTTAGGTTTAGGGTTAGGGATAGGACGTCTTGGATGGGGTTACAAGGAGCTGTAGTTTGTAAATAAATTCTGAAATACCAAAAAATTTCCATTACGGATTGGTTAATTTTGGTGTGGTTTTTAGAGACGTGGTTAAAGTTAGGATGTTAGGTTTAGGTTTAGGGTTAGGGTTGGGATTAGGTTTGGGGTTAGGGGAGAATAGAGAGGAAGAGGGGCTGTAAGAGAGTAAGAGTGCGTGAAAGAGTTATTTAGAAGATTCCGGGAAAGAAGAAATAGAGGGGGGAGGGGGAGAGAGAGAGAGTGATGGACTGCATTTTCTTGATTCTCAACTAAAGCTGTAGCAAATGATACATTTGACAGTTTTTTTTATCTGCTTGGCCAGAATTACCTACTGAAATAATTTCCTATCTGTTACAATGTAGTTTCAGAACTGCCCACTGAAATAACTTCATGTCTGTTACAATGTAGTTTCAGAACTGCCCACTGAAATAACTTCATGTCTGTTACAATGTAGTTTCAGAACTTCCCACTAAAATAACTTCATGTCTGTTACAATGTAGTTTCAGAACTGCCCACCGAAATAACTTCATGTCTGTTACAATGTAGTTTCAGAACTGCCCACTGAAATAACTTCATGTCTGTTACAATGTAGTTTCAGAACTGCCCACTGAAATAACTTCATGTCTGTTACAATGTAGTTTCAGAACTGCCCACTGAAATAACTTCATGTCTGTTACAATGTAGCTTCAGAACTGCCCACTGAAATAACTTCATGTCTGTTACAATGTAGTTTCAGAACTGCCCACTGAAATAACTTCATGTCTGTTACAATGTAGTTTCAGAACTGCCCACTGAAATAACTTCATGTCTGTTACAATGTAGCTTCAGAACTGCCCACTGAAATAACTTCATGTCTGTTACAATGTAGTTTCAGAACTGCCCACTGAAATAACTTCATGTCTGTTACAATGTAGTTTCAGAACTGCCCACTGAAATAACTTCATGTCTGTTACGATGTAGTTTCAGAACTGCCCACTGAAATAACTTCATGTCTGTTACAATGTAGTTTCAGAACTTCCCACTAAAATAACTTCATGTCTGTTACAATGTAGTTTCAGAACTGCCCACTGAAATAATTTCCTATCTGTTACAATGTAGTTTCAGAACTGCCCACTGAAATAACTTCATGTCTGTTACGATGTAGTTTCAGAACTGCCCACTGAAATAATTTCCTATCTGTTACAATGTAGTTTCAGAACTGCCCACTGAAATAACTTCATGTCTGTTACGATGTAGTTTCAGAACTGCCCACTGAAATAACTTCATGTCTGTTACAATGTAGTTTCAGAACTGCCCACTGAAATAACTTCATATCTGTTACGATGTAGTTTCAGAACTGCCCACTGAAATAATGCCATGTCTGCTATGATGTGGTTTCAGAACTGCCCACTGAAATAATTTCACGTCTGTTCCGATGTAGTTTGCCACCTTACCAACAATCAAATGTAAGACTGTGCCTGCCAAACTAACCCGTAACATATTAGGATACTTCGGCCTGTATACGTGTCAAAAGTGGGTGGACGATGACCTCTAAAGACGGCAGATGCCAGAGAAAGGGAATAGAGACATACCTCATCACACATTTGTCAAACGAAGATGCTGAACAAGAATTGGATCTGGGTAGTCGGCGCGTCAACGAAATGGGGTTTGATTTAGAAGCAAGAAATTGCTTCCTTACGCTCAAAAATTTCTATGCATAATAACTGGTTTTTTGGTTTTATAATAATGTGTTAATATTTGGGACGCCATGGAATCCATATAGATCAAATTTTACTTTCACTTATTTTTATTATTATTTTTTTTTAAATTCAGTGATAATGAGTTTCTTTCTTTATCGCGTAATTTATTAATAGTAAAAACGATTTGAATATTTCCATTTTTTGTGTCTTTTATATCTTCTTGGTGGTTCATTTTAGCATTTGTGTGTGTGTGTGAGTGTTTGCGTGATTTTATTTATTAAAATGATATCATAATTTGAAAAATATTAAGTATGCCCTTTTCAGATTGCGATCTCATTTAAACACAGGAACACTGAGATACCATTGTAGAGCAGTGGTTCTCAAAATGTGGGTTGCGACTGTTACGAACTCGGTTCTACCCAAAGGTTCGATGGCTTCGTTCCGTCTAGAGGTTAAGTATGTTAACTTCACAAACCATTGATTATTAATATTAAAATACTGTATCTTTATTAGCTAGATCTCAACTACCTTTACTCACAAGACCATTACGTCATATCCCCTTTCACACAATACGTCACAAGACACTAAGAATAATAGATAAAACAACACACATAATCTCTAAACAACATGCAATCACAATATACATTCAAGTCCTTAACAGCAGCCCCTTTGGGGATCGAACGAACCTTTCACAGGGGTCACCTTAGAACATCGGAAAACACATATACTTGACGGTTATGAAGTAGCAACGAAAATAATTGTATGGTTGGGGGTCACCACAACTTGAGGAACTTTATTAAAGGGTCGAGGCATTAGGAGGGTTTAGAACCACTGTTGCAGCGCAGTCCGTAATGTCGAGTAATTTTGTACATAATTTTGGAAAGCGGAGTTTTAATTTTGATTTTAAGTAGCCCGTGATAATAATATGAATGTAATTTAACTTGAACGCAGATTATGGTGAGAGTTTTATAATAGGACTCACAATCAAAATGTTAACAATTTATTTTTAGCTAAGAGGTCAAATCTCTCATCAAACGCGGACCAAGAGAAATTAACCAGTTCAAAATCAAGCTGAACCTTAATGGAAAGTAACCCCTTATGAATTCTGCAGGAATGTTATTTTCTCGATTACCTCCCATTTAGCTAAACAATTTTTTAATATGACGTCACGTACCTTATTTCAAAACAATTTTTTTTTTAAACTTTACTAACTAATATTGTTGGACCACGCAACAAATTTTTAGGGCACATCGGCAAGTCCTATAACGGCTTCTTGCACATGGCTCAGTCCCAAAATAAGAAGGATCGCCCTCAAAGGCGATTGTGAATCAGAAGATCCAATATTGTAGATTTGTATCCCGTCTGTGCGTCTGAAGAAAATAAGTGGAGTGGACGAGAATACAAGAATACCATGTTAGTGTAAAGGTCATCAAAACCCTGTTATTGCCAAGGTCAGCAAAACCCTGTTAATGTCATGATCATCAAAACCATGTTAGTATCAAGGTCATCAAAACCCTGTTAGTGTCAAGCTCATCAAAACCCTGTTAGTGTCAATGTCATCAAAACCCTATTAGTGTCAAGGTCATCAAAACCATGTTAGTGTCAATGTCATCTCAGAAACAACCAGACACTGGAGTCCTTTAAAACCGATTTAAAGACACATCTATTTCGCAAACACCTTCTGGGATGATTGTCAACATTATTTTCCAGTTAATGCATAATGGCTGTGTTGCTTATGGTTGAAATGGCTAGAAAGACTTTGCCATTGTATGCTTGTACTTAGTTTTTGTCGTGTTGCGTTTGTTTTAAATGTGGTAAACTATAGATTTGTTTTTTGTTGACTTTGTACCGCGCTTCGAGCCTTTGGGGATGAAGCGTGTTTTTGAAATGAACTTTATTATTATTATTATTATTATCAAAACCCTGATAGTTTCAAATTCATTAAAACCCTGATAGTGTCAATGTCATCAAAACCCTGTTAGTGTCAAGGTCGTCAAAACCCTGATAGTTTCAAGGTCATCAAACCATGATAGTGTCAATGTCATCAAAACCCTGATAGTGTCAAGGTCGTTAAAACCCTAATAGTGTCAATTATCATCAAAACCCTGTTAGTGTCAACATCTTGTCAAAACTCTGATAGTTTCAAAGTCATGAAAACCCTGTTAGTGTCAACATCTTGTGAAAACCCTGATAGTGTCAAGGTCATGAAAGCCCTGTTAGTGTCAACATCTTGTCAAAACCCTGTTCGTATCAAGATCATGAAAACCCTGATAGTGTCAAGGTCATAAAAACCCTGTTAGTGTCAAGGTCATGAAAACCCTGTTAGTGCCAAGGTCATGAAAACCATGTTAGTGTCAGGGTCCGCAAGGAGTATACGACGATTTTTTAAAGAATTGTTTTTCGGCAATCAATCTTTCAGGCAGGTGGGTAAGGATGAGTTTAATGAGGGTGGTGAGCGGTGGGTAAGGATGAGTTTAATGAGAGTGGTGGGTAAGGATGAGTTTAATGAGGGTGGTGGGTAAGGATGAGTTTAATGAGGTTGGTGGGTAAGGATGAGTTTAATGAGGGTGGGGGCGGTGGGTAAGGATGAGTTTAATGAGAGTGGTGGGTAAGGATGAGTTTAATGAGAGTGGTGGGTAAGGATGAGTTTAAACGAGGGTGGTGGGTAAGGATGAGTTTTGTGTGGGTGGTGGGTAAGGATGAGTTTAATGAGGGTGGTGGGTAAGGATGAGTTTTGTGAGGGTGGTGGGCGGTGGGTAAGGATGAGTTTTGTGAGGGTGGTGGGTAAGGATGAGTTTAATGAGGGTGGTGGTAAGGATGAGGTTAATGAGGGTGGTGGGCTGTGGGAAAGGATGAGGTTAATGAGGGCGGTGGGTAAGGATGGGTTTTGTAAGGATGGTAGGTAAGGATGAGTTTAATGAGGTTGGAAAGTAAGGATGAGTTTTGTGAGGATGGTATGTAAGGATGAGTTTTGTGAGGATGGAAAGTAAGGGTGAGTTTTGTGAGAGTGGTGGGTAAGGATGAATTTTGTGAGGGTGGTAGGTAAGGATGAGTTTTGTGAGGGTGGTAGGTAGGGATGAGTTTTGGTAGGGTGTTAGGTAAGGATGAGTTTTGTGAGAGTGGTAGGTAAGGATGAGTTTTGTGAGGGTGGTAGGTAATGATGAGTTTTGTGAGGGTGGTGAGTTGGTGGGTAAGGATGAGTGTTNATGAGGGTGGTGGGTAAGGATGAGTTTTGTGAGGGTGGTGGGCGGTGGGTAAGGATGAGTTTTGTGAGGGTGGTGGGTAAGGATGAGTTTAATGAGGGTGGTGGTAAGGATGAGTTTAATGAGGGTGGTGGGCTGTGGGAAAGGATGAGTTTAATGAGGGCGGTGGGTAAGGATGGGTTTTGTAAGGATGGTAGGTAAGGATGAGTTTAATGAGGTTGGAAAGTAAGGATGAGTTTTGTGAGGATGGTATGTAAGGATGAGTTTTGTGAGGATGGAAAGTAAGGGTGAGTTTTGTGAGAGTGGTGGGTAAGGATGAATTTTGTGAGGGTGGTAGGTAAGGATGAGTTTTGTGAGGGTGGTAGGTAGGGATGAGTTTTGGTAGGGTGTTAGGTAAGGATGAGTTTTGTGAGAGTGGTAGGTAAGGATGAGTTTTGTGAGGGTGGTAGGTAATGATGAGTTTTGTGAGGGTGGTGAGTTGGTGGGTAAGGATGAGTGTTGTGAGAGTGGTAGGTACCGATGAGTTTTGTACGACCTTCATTTTTTGGTTTGAACGAGATTTGATAGCATGATTGTGTGTGATTGTGTGTGATTGCGTGTGATTGTGTGTGATTGCGTGTGATTGCGTGTGATTGTGTGTGATTGCGTGTGATTGTGTGTGATTGCGTGTGATTGTGTTTGATTCTGTGTGATTGTGTGTGATTCTGTGTGATTGTGTGTGATTGTGTATGATTGCGTGTGATTGCGTGTGATTGTGTGTGATTGCGTGTGATTGTGTGTGATTGCGTGTGATTGTGTGTGATTGTGTGTGATTGTGTGTGATTGTGTGTGATTGTGTGTGATTGCGTGTGATTGTGTGTGATGTGTGTGATTGTGTGTGATTGTGTGTGATTGTGTGTGATTGTGTGTGATTGTGCTAACAGTACACGTTTGCATGGCGAAACAAGGGTGGTCTGAGGCAGTGGCGTAGCTAGGGTTGGTGTCAACCGGTGCGGTAAACTCATGGTTTCACCCCCCCCCCCCCCAAACTTCTATGATCGATTTTTTCTTGTTAAAATAAGTCCACAGTATAGCATCAACCTTGAACTTTCAATAAAGCACGCATTTGGATTGGTTACATTTGTGAACAATATATGTGTGATCGGTTATTCTTTTATGAATCTTGGTTTTTGCGAGCAATGTGTGCCCTGTAAATATGCAATTTTTCAATCGGGTGTCACCCCTAAAATGGTGTCACCCGGTGCGGTCCGCACCCCCCGCACCTGCCTCGCTACGCCACTGGTCTGAGGACATGATACTGAGCGAAACAAGTCCATCATTTCTTGTTAGGAGTCGTTCGCAAATTACGTCACGCTCATGGATTTGGGAGGGGGGGGGGTTCCGAGAATTTGTGACACTTTGTTACAGGGGGTAGAAATTGTGACGTCACAATTTATTATTATTTTTATCTTTAATTTTCTAATTTTGAAAAATCATTATTCAATTAATTTTAAAAACATTAACGTGAGGTCGAAATTATCTCAGGTATTATAGGTACCGTGAACCTCAGTCGCGGTCACCTTCTGCGCATATCGAAAAAATGACACAAAAACTGTTGTGACCATTTGACATTCAGGTCTCGGATGACTTCGTTGTTTTACGTCACAGTTTTCTAATAATACAACATCTTAATCTGTTATGGGGAAAATGTTAAAGAATAAAATCCAATCTTATTTTAGTTGTAAAAAATTATATGCATGTTTTTATTATTTTTTTTAGGTGTGACGTGACACTAAAGGGGGGAAGGGGCAAAGAATTTGTTACACTTTGTGACAGTGGAGAGGGGGGGGGGTTCTAAAAAGGTCATTGTTTGCGTGACGTCATTTGCGAATGACACCTTACGCCCTATCTAAACACTCTTCATTGGACTGGCAGAGGCGGCGTAGTCTAAGAATTTGGGAGAGAGAGGATGGGGTCTTTGCACGATATGGGGGTGGAGTGGGGGATGTATACAATAACTAACTATGGCTTTCACTTAAATTGGTTTGTAGTAGGCATAGGGGAATATTCCATTTCCTTTTGAGATAGCGGTACGGTCCAGAAAGTTTGCCGAGCTCTAGAATTTTGGTGTTTTGGGGGGGGGGGGTTATATTAATAGAGGGTTGGAATGAGTTCATAAAATCAATAAATTTTTTGGGAGTTCACGTGGCAGTGATGCCAATGACGTCATCAATGTATCACTTGTTTCCGTGGATCAATAATTGTTATTTGAACTAGTGAGTAATTTAATAGCTCAGTAAGAATAGTAACGTAATAAACAGTTGAGCTNATAGGGGAATATTCCATTTCCTTTTGAGATAGCGGTACGGTCCAGAAAGTTTGCCGAGCTCTAGAATTTTGGTGTTTTGGGGGGGGGGGGTTATATTAATAGATGGATGGAATGAGTTCATAAAATCAATACATTTTTTGGGAGTTCACGTGGCAGTGATGCCAATGACGTCATCAATGTATCACTTGTTTCCGTGGATCAATAATTGTTATTTGAACTAGTGAGTAATTTAATAGCTCAGTAAGAATAGTAACGTAATAAACAGTTGAGCTATAGATAGTACAGTTCAGTCAGTGGAGTCAATCGTTAGGGTTAGAATAACGTTGACCTCCAACTAAACGAACTAAGTGTTGGTTAGAACTACTACTACTACTACTACTACTACTACTACTACTACTACTTCTACAACAATAGTCAGAATAGAAGCGACTCGACCAGAGAGAAACCTGTTACGTCACAAGGACCTGTGAGTGAAGGAAAATCAAAACAAGACTGTAGCATATACAGTGTGTGTGTGTAACCCACGGTGAAGTTCAAGGTCGGCACCTACATCCTCGCAGTGCCAGTGACCTGAGAAAAAGCGACGCAACCAAGCCACTGTGAACCGAGGAGACGACTGCGGAGCATGTGTGTGTGTGGGACTTGCCTATAGAACCAGAGCGCCAGTTGGAGCATGTGTGTGTGTGGGACTTGCCTATAGGACCAGAGCGCCAGTTGGAGCATGTGTGTGTGTGGGACTTGCCTATAGGACCAGAGCGCCAGTTGGAGCATGTGTGTGTGTGGGACTTGCCTATAGGACCAGAGCGCCAGTTGGAGCATGTGTGTGTGTGGGACTTGCCTATAGGACCAGAGCGCCAGTTGGAGCATGTGTGTGTGTGGGACTTGCCTATAGGACCAGAGCGCCAGTTGGAGCATGTGTGTGTGTGGGACTTGCCTATAGGACCAGAGCGCCAGTTGGAGCATGTGTGTGTGTGGGACTTGCCTATAGGACCAGAGCGCCAGTTGGAGCATGTGTGTGTGTGGGACTTGCCTATAGGACCAGAGCGCCAGTTGGAGCATGTGTGTGTGTGGGACTTGCCTATAGGACCAGAGCGCCAGTTGGAGCATGTGTGTGTGTGGGACTTGCCTATAGGACCAGAGCGCCAGTTGGAGCATGTGTGTGTGTGGGACTTGCCTATAGGACCAGAGCGCCAGTTGGAGCATGTGTGTGTGTGGGACTTGCCTATAGGACCAGAGCGCCAGTTGGAGCATGTGTGTGTGTGGGACTTGCCTATAGGACCAGAGCGCCAGTTGGAGCATGTGTGTGTGTGGGACTTGCCTATAGGACCAGAGCGCCAGTTGGAGCATGTGTGTGTGTGGGACTTGCCTATAGGACCAGAGCGCCAGTTGGAGCATGTGTGTGTGTGGGACTTGCCTATAGGACCAGAGCGCCAGTTGGAGCACGTGTGTGTGTGGGACTTGCCTATAGCGCCAGTTGGAGCATGTGTGTGTGTGGGACTTGCCTATAGGACCAGAGCGCCAGTTGGAGCATGTGTATGTGTGGGACTTGCCTATAGGACCAGAGCGCCAGTTGAGCATAGTATTTAATAATATTGGGCAGTATATCTTTTTATCCTATATATATGTATAGTATATGTAATGTGTATGTTCATAATTCTTTGGTGGTAATTAAATATTTCTTTTGTGGGCTGAACCACCTGTGTTTCTTAGTATAGTGATAGTATTAATAGTAGTGAGAGTGTCATTGAATGTTAGAGAGTGTGGAGTGAGATTAGTTCAAAGTACGTAATTAGCACATATAATCATACCCTAGACATATGCTTAGAAGCCGTACTTATCAACGTAGGGGAAGGGACCTTTGTTTTATAAAAACATAAACATTAGAACAGATATTTTAACAATATATATATATATAACAAGGCATGTCGTGCAATAAAATGAGTAACAAATATACTCCACGTTTTCACGTATTTCACGGTACAGATGCACCCTCCCCTCCAGCCAACAAAGCTCCCACCCCTGGCCCCCAACCCCCTATCCCATCCACGCCATTCTTCACCGTGTCGACGTGACCTCTCCCCAGCCTCCCCCTTCCTTGCTCCATCATCCAACACGGCACACATCGGGCCACCCACCCGGCAACCAACGGGGGGGGGGGGGGTTTACGTGCGGGAAAGACGGAGAAAGTGGCGCGGGAGCCATGTGGTGTTTGGGTATTCATCTGACCACTGCCCGTGACCGTGACCTACAGAAAAATAACGGGCTCAACGATTGACCACTTCCCATCAGCACTACACAGGCTCAGTAACAACGACACGGTGTGTCATTATTGGCTGCACCACACTTACACACGGCGTCATTATTGGCTGCACCGCACATACACACAGTGTGTCATTATTGGCTGCACCACATATACACACGGCGTGTCATTATTGGCTGCACAACACATACACACGGTGTGTCATTATTGGCTGCACCACACATACACACGGCGTGTCATTGTTGGTATCACGACACAGACACAGTGTGTCATTGAGTTGGGCAACACAATACGGACACAGTGCGTCAATGAGTTGGGCAACACAACACGGACACAGTGCGTCAATGAGTTGGGAAACACAACACGGACACAGTGTGTCATTGAGTTGGGCAACACAAAAGGAACACAGTGTGTCATTGAGTTGGGCAACACAAAAGGAACACAGTGTGTCATTGAGTTGGGCAACACAACACGGACACAGTCACGACACAGTGTGTACCTTGTTGAACGCACAGACCGACCGCATTCTCTCCACGTCACGTGTATTTTTTTTTCTAAATGCAGTTTATCGCCACCACCACTCACCTTATATCTGCCACCACTCACCTTATATCTGCCACCACTCACCTTATATCTGCCACCACTCACCTTATATCTGCCACCACTCACCTTATAACTGCCACCACTCACCTTATATCTGCCACCACTCACCTTCTTTCTCAAACCTCGTTTCTATTTTTGTTGAAAGCAGACTTACCCAATGTCCGCCCCCGCCCCACTCCAAAGTTGTTGGCTCCATTTTCAACTCTTTACAACAACAACAACAAAAAACAAACAACACATCCTTTACCTCTCAGCACTGGCTTCAAATTAAAACGCTCTCTGGAGTACTATTTTTTAGCTAATAAGTGCTATTTTTTAATGTATTTCTGTTTTTTTTTCTTTTTGTTGTTTGTTCGCTGACGAAGGCTTCCTGTCGACACGTGCGTTGTTTTGTTGCGTTACTTTTTTCATGATTTCCCATAGTATGTTTTACTCATTTTTTTATTTGTTAACCCAATTGCAGTCTCCCACCCTCCCTGACACCCCCCCTTACCCCCCAATTATTACCACAACTAACGCAACAGTGTATTCAGGAAACATAATAAAGAAACAGTCACATTAAGTATAGAACTGGACTAAAAATTCGCTGCCCCCAAATAAGTCACGACCGGGGCGGTGCGCCCCCTCTTCTCTTCCTACGCCCGTGAGTACAGGTGCTTTCAGGTGGCGTAACGGTTGAAAGCTGAAAGTCGGTGAAGCTGGCACGTGCCCAACATTGCCACCATACTTTTCAAATGATTTTGTAAGAAATGTGAAATTTTGTCTAAACTCCTTTTGCACAGTTGGGGAAATTCCCGCTGAGTAGGTTGCTCCTCGGGCGGGTCCGTGCACCAATATTCCTGAACAGATGTTTATTATAATTGGTACGTTCATCAAACGTTACTTCTGTGCTTAGCACATACTTATCGAATTTCTACGCACAGTGATACTTAACTAACTAAACAAACCCTACCAAAAATTTTTTCCCTATAAATCCTTTATAACATATAATATTGAGCAATGGGGAGGGCAAGGGGGGGGGCTGAAAATTTGAAAAAAAACATGCATATATGTAACGCACTTTATAAGGTGATCAGTTCCGTGCGGCTAAAAAAATAATTTGAAAATTGCGGTTTAGGTGTTGGCCTTTCCGGTCCATATCATAAACTAATAGGCATAGGCCAGTGCTCGGCAAATCGCGGCTCGCGAGTCCCATGCCCATGCGGCTCTTTATTAGGGACCCTGAGTTCGGCTCGGCCAGTGTCGGCCACAAATCGGTTTTGACTCTGGAAAAACATGGTTTTTGACAGGTTTTTGAAAGAAATTTGGCTCCCAATTTTTCTAAATCGACCTGCTGCTGATTTTTTGGCTCTTCTGGTTTGGTTAATGAGTTTGCCGATCACTTTATTAGACTACGGTTTAAGTAAAGGATGTGTATTATTTACTTTACGTTTTATGGTTTTCGTGATTAAGGAAAAAATCAAGGATTTCGGTGGTACGGTATCACAACTCTAGCTACTTCACTGAATGTGCGGATAAATCCCCCCCCCACACACTTTTTCACCACACCCCAAAATCACTAAATTATTTTCCCGCCAGTTTCATCGACACAGCAGTCGTGAAGCACTTTGTGAGGGTCGAGAGGCATCTGCGGTCACCATCACCAGCACATAACGGCCACCACCGCGTTGGCTACGTCCAACGTTTTCTTAGTTTAACACCTCAGTGATCTTTGTCTGTACTGTGTACTGTGTACGATACGCCCACTGCCTCCTCTCTCTAACGCACACAAGTACACAAACGTCTATCTACCACCACACACAAGTACACCAAACATCTCTCTCTCTTTCTTACACACTTCACTACAAACTACACATATATATTTAAACCAACCACTAAAGAAACCCTTGGAAGTCTTATTCCTGTTTCAAAATAATCAGATCCCATTCCATGGCCATTCAACTTCCTATTTGAACTTTGAAACTTACTTTGACCGCCAAGACAGAAAACACACGACCATTCTTATCTGCAAACAGGTTGTCTTTATCCTTCATTTCACCAGGGGCGTCATTTCAGGTTTGTTCAAAAAATAGGGGGGGGGGCAAAAAAACCAAGACTTGGTTGGCTTGTTAAGTTAAGTTGTTTATTATTGGAGGCGCCATAGTACATAGCAAGTTAATTGAAACCTGCAAATTTGGAAGGGGTGGAGGGGGTAAGTGCTCCACCCTGCCCTACCCAAATGACGTCTCTGCATTTAACATGTGCGGGTGCAAAACAATCATAACAATAAAGAATAAATATTACATAAGCCAAAATCATAGATATGGGCGGCGTGTAAATTTAAATAGGAGCAGTGTCTATGGATGATACGCCCGCGTATGGATACGCCTACAGGGTTTACGACGTAACCAATCAGGCTAATTGATTTTTTTCCCCTCCAAATATCACGCCATGAGCTCGTGCCGAGACCCGGAGATCACAAGAGAATGTCGTTGTCAGACGGCAACACACCAGTTGTTAGAATACACGTGTGTCGTGTGTGTATCACTGTAGTCACTAGTGTGGTGTGTGTTTGTGTGTGTGTGGGTGGCTACAAAGGGGTCATCTTAAAAATATCAAAGGATGCCCCATGCGCCCGGGGGACGCCCACCACCCCAAGAGTTTGCCACCGTGTCAGTCCGTTACAAAATAGTCTGTTCATATGTTAGCATGTTCATGTCATATTTTGGGTGATGGAAAGTGTGACTTCGTGGCAGCCACCCCCCCCCCCACACACACACACCACAACTTTTCAACCAACGTTAGCTTCAATAGAACTTCCATGAAATGTTCAGGCTAGCAGCTCTAAGTCTATCCAAATCTATCTAGCACTTCTATCTCTAAGACCTAAAGTAAATGCTACTATTATTAATAGCTCATAAAAACGTCATTGCAACGTGCTATACTTTACGGTCTAGTGAAGTAACATCGAATGGCGGCTACATCAACAATGGGGAAACATTTAAGTGTAGGCTAATCGCTTACTTAAATGGTAAGAGAGGCTTCGAAGAATTGTTGGATTTGTTAAGGGGAAAACAACAGGAGAATCGTTTCTGTAAAAAAAAAAAAAAACATAATTTGGAATGCATGACAAATGTAAGACTAGAGAATGGTGGGATTTTTAAATTTTAAATGTTAAAAATAATAATAATAATAAAAATAAGTCTTAGTTTTAAAACGCGAATGTTTACTACTATTGTGATTCAATGTCATGATTTATAGGAGTTATTAATAATAATGGGGAATCCCCGATTCTCTGTTTAATGTATGAGATAACAAAATAAATTATAATCAGTTGAGCCCAATGTTTCTCAACTGGAGGGCATACGACATTTTTTTATACTTTGAAATGGGCTGATTTTATTGCATTCCTTTTATCAGAAATATATATATATAAATTTTATTATAAATATATATAACTTACTAATATTGAGTAACAGTAACAGATAAAAAGTTACCTCTGGTAAGGCTAAGGGGTATGTCTTGACACAAAAAAAAAAAAAAAAAAAAAAAAAAAAAAAAAAAAAAAAAAAAAAATAAATATGATAAAAAAAAAAAAAAAAAAAAAAAAAAAATATATATATATAAATTTTAATATAAATATATATAACTTACTAATATTGAGTAACAGTAACAGATAAAAAGTTACCTCTGGTAAGGCTAAGGGGTATGTCTTGACACAAAAAAAAAAAAAAAAAGCCGAGATACACTGAGATAACGTCACTATTTGCATGGGACATGCAATGACAACCACAAATACAACCGTGAAATATATGATACTTTACAACCTCTTTGGATATATGGACCGTTTTATGTCACTATAAGTATAAGAAAGCAGCGGATACGAACATATAGTTTTAGTTAGCAATATGACGACAATAGTGAATCATAGCCCACAAACCTGATTACGACACATTGTTAAATTGTAATGTTGCAATATACAATTTTTTTTAACGAACCAATTATAATGAAATATTACGATGGCCTACTACATGGTTCAGTGTAAAGTTAGCGTGATCCCAAATTTGTAACTTTTCTTTCATACAATCATATTCATATTATTATTTTTTATGTTATACATAATCTGTGAACTAGAGACTGACTGAATGTGATTTTCGGATATCGGGCGAAGCTGAAACCAACCCGGAAGTTAAACATGACTTTCGACTGAAACTGAAAGATTTATATATTTCGAAACTCGTTCGCGCATATGTCCTGCGTACGTCGGAAACTGATGAGGCACTGTATCGATATTGATATTTTTTTTTTATATAAAAATGAGATTATCGGTAATTTTAATAAATAAACATCAAATGAATACTTTGGATTTTGTTATTGTAAAATGTATTTTAAAGTAGTATGGTGAAATAAAATTTTGCCGGGGGGGGGGGGGGGGGGGGGGCTAAATTCAATCAAAATAGATTAAGTTTTTTTTTTTTTTTTTTATCCGCAATTTCATATATCGGCTAATTTTATAATTGAGTCAGATTAAACAAAAATTAATTAATTTGAGCTACGGTTAGTATGACAATACAGTAGGCATACTACATAATTACTAAACAGTGATACATGCACACATGTGTGTGTGTGTGTAGGCTTATGATCCAAACTAAAAGCTCGTCTATGGCTAATTATACGAAATTGAAATACATAATTATATTTTAATATCACTAAACGTTTCATTATTCTTTCGTTACATTCTTGTTGTGTGACTAATTTTGTGGAATGTTTGCGACTAATTTTGTGGAATATTTGTGACTAATTTTGTGGAATGTTTGTGACTAATTTTGTGGAATGTTTGTGACTAATTTTGTGGAATGTTTGTGACTAATTTTGTGGCATATTTGTGACTAATTTTGTGGAATGTTTGTGACTAATTTTGTGGAATGTTTGTGACTAATTTTGTGGAATGTTTGTGACTAATTTTGTGGAATGTTTGTGACTAATTTTGTGGCATATTTTTGCTCCGTCACTTACACTGTTTATCAACATGATAATGATGAATTTCAATAAATGAATGAAATGAAAAAGCCTACGGTTCCATTCTTTTTTTTAATTTCATTTTGTTTTAAGAAAAAAAAATGGAAATCTTACCATCCCCTACAATTATTTTTGTCTCACAATGCTATTCACATTTGCCTATGACAACATTTAGGATAATGATAAATTAAAATGAATGTCACAAGTGAATTAGTTAAATAAACAAAGAGTTCTCAAATTTTGTTGTTAAAAAATTAAAATAGAAACAATAATATAATGTAAATATTACCTTTCCTTTACCCCCCCCCCCCCAAAAAAAAAAAATAAAAAAATAAAAAAAAAAAAAAAGTTTTCAAATTTTTTTTTTAAAAAAATAAAAAAAAAAAAAAAAAAAAAATTAAAAATTACCCTTCCCTTTCCCCCCCCCCCCCCAAAAAAAAAAAAATAAATAAATAAATAATTAATTTACCTTTGCCTAAACTTAATTTAAATTTAATTTTTTGAAATATTGGATAAGTAGATCATCATCCAGCTGTGAGCAGTGCTTGCAAGGGATTAGTTATAATAGTCACATGTCATACAATGAAAGCACGACGTGGAGCAATAATACGAGTGACTGTCTAACTTCTGGTAGCCCACCGAAAACCTCATTCACTATTGGCTTTGACTTAAAATAAACCGAATATTAACTTTTGTTTCGGCCAAAACCGAAGCTACGCCTAAAGTGATGAAATGGCAATTTTCGGCGTCGAAACCGACATTCGGTAGGCCGCTAATGTGAAGACATTTTTTTAAATTAGAGTTTTATTTTAGTCAGATTGAATTTATTTAAGAATTAATGCGTTCATATAGACAAAAACGTCACTATTATTATTTATTGAGTGCGAAATATTACACATTATCTTAAACTCATTCTCGGAATTTCTTGTTTGACGTGTCGCCATAAGTTCTATTTTTGATACAAAGAGCTTTCGCCCAGAAAATTCACCACGAGGTGTTTCCAAGGACGCTAAGTATCATGTGATCGAATGTCCCGCTTATGATTGGATTGTTTGCGGCAGACGGGCTAAAAATATATTTCCAGAACCTTCTCGCAAGAACTATACGTCACTTCCGCCATTTTATTGAGAAACCTCGGGTTAACACTGTTAATTCGCTCGATATTTTAAAAGAATCGATTCTTACAATACCAAAATAATAAAAATATAATTCTTTTACGACAAAATCTAAATATCTTTAATATTTCAATTTGCTTTTTTTAAAACTTATATTGAATAAAATATGTTTATTATACAAAATGTGTATGATGAATGAATTAGAGAAAATTAAGGCTTTTCTTATAAAAAATACTTTCACAAAAAAATGTTTGCCCATAATTTTCAATTTTAGCTTGCAAGTTAACTTTTAAGAGTTAAAACAAAATAGGTAATCTCTTAAAATCTCTCCTTACGTGAATAAAACGTAAGTTTAAATTATATTATTTTTATTATGTTGGATAATTATTTTTTTATGTCATTAATGCGAAAGTCAGTCTAAGTAATCGATTACATTTCGAATGTTCCACTGCTGCTTCGAAAACCGCCCACTACCCTTAATAAATTTCTCTCTTCCGGCTTTATCCTCAAAGCAACATCAGCGCTTGAAGCGTGAATTTCTAGTTGATGCTGATCTAGATCTCCGAATACTTGGTGAGTGCACGCGAACTTTAAATAAGTTTGTTTTTATACATACATAGCATACGTGTTAACCGACGTTGATAATTGTTACATTTTAATAGTAAAAGGTAGTTTAAAATCGGTCACAGAGGTTACATGCTATTACTATACTATTACTAACTTAGTTCTTGTTGGGGCAAGCCGTTAAGAACTTACATGATTTATATTTTAGGTAAAATAATGCTTAGTTGCTATACTAATATAGGGTCTTATAACTCATATCGTTATATTTAGGTTAGATTATATTCTAGGAAGAAGATGCATAGGCGATTGATATTGTCAATATATTTGATTTGTCAGTCACTTGGGCGTTTGGACCTTTGAGGGTTGGATGCCGTGGTGTTTTTATATGCTTGGCCACGAGGCTAATACGAATAATGATACAAAATATGTGCTTTCATTTAAGATACCAAACTGCACAATTTTTATATTTGGTTTATTTTACATTTCAGAATTTTGAAAATGAGTAAAGCCCCAGCAGTTGGAATTGATTTGGGAACCACCTACTCTTGCGTAGGTGTTTTTCAACATGGTAAAGTTGAAATTATTGCCAATGACCAAGGAAACAGAACAACTCCAAGTTACGTAGCCTTCACAGATAATGAGCGTCTCATTGGAGATGCTGCCAAGAACCAAGTAGCCATGAATCCTGAAAACACAGTGTTTGGTAAGTTTTTTTGAAAGGCCATTTGGCACACTAGTTAACGATGTCTCTCTACTATTAAAATTAATGTTAATCTTTTATGTTCTTGTATTAATTTTTGTTCTTTTTTATTTGATTACTTAAAATTGAATGTTTAATTGTATTACAGATGCTAAAAGATTGATAGGACGTCGTTTTGATGATCCCACTGTAATCTCTGACATGAAGCATTGGCCGTTCACTGTGATAAATGAGGGTGGAAAGCCAAAGATCAGGGTTGAATACAAAGGTGAAAAGAAAACATTTTTCCCTGAAGAAATTTCATCTATGGTTCTGACAAAAATGAAGGAAACTGCAGAAGCATATCTTGGAAAGGTAATTTTTAAATGCATTAGCTTATAAATTGTGGGAGTACTTAAATGCAGGGCCAGACCTTTGTGTTGATTTTAATGTTTCTTTGAGTAATTTGATAGTTTTTTTTGTAACTGATTAACCATGGTGATGATGAAGTTCATTCCAAAACATTCGCGGTTTCCACCAGAAGAACTGCTCTTGTTCTAAAGATGGCCTATTGCCCTTCCTTGGATGTCTGAACCATGAATAAAATGTGAATATTTTTAAAGATTGTAACTGAACTATGGAGTATGTTAACATTTCAAATACTTTTTTCAGACAGTAACAGATGCTGTGGTCACAGTTCCAGCTTACTTCAATGATTCCCAACGTCAGGCTACCAAAGATGCTGGCACCATCTCTGGCCTTAATGTACTTAGGATTATCAATGAGCCCACTGCTGCAGCCATTGCCTATGGTTTAGATAAAAAGGTAAGTAAACTAAGGATTTAGATGAAAACTAGATGTTGAAATTGTGTTGCAAATTACTGATGCATGGGTTGTGAAAGCAAATCTTGAATAGCTCTAATAGATAAGTATTCACATGTTTCTAGGTTGGTGGTGAACGCAATGTCCTCATCTTTGATCTGGGTGGTGGAACCTTTGATGTCTCAATTCTCACCATTGAAGATGGCATTTTTGAAGTGAAATCAACAGCTGGTGACACTCACTTGGGAGGTGAAGATTTTGACAACAGAATGGTCAACCACTTTATACAGGAATTCAAACGTAAACACAAAAAAGACATAAGTGAAAACAAACGAGCTGTACGTCGTCTAAGAACTGCATGTGAGAGGGCAAAGAGAACACTGTCATCTTCTACTCAGGTATGAAATGTTCACTTAAGCAGCAACATGCAAAATCTCTTAATTATGCAGAGTAGTGACTTAGATATTTTCAAGCTTAGATAATGTGGGAATACTTTGTATTTTTGCATAAAAATTTCAGAGGATGTTTGTTTGCAAATAATTCCAGTTCTGATTACTTTAAAATTTGAAGCAAACCTATCAATTGTTCCCTGGCAAGGTTGTATACTATCTGACAACTCTGAATTAATTACTTTTCAGGCAAATATTGAAATAGACTCATTATTTGAGGGCATTGACTTCTACACCAGCATCACCCGGGCTCGCTTCGAGGAGCTTAACGCTGATCTCTTCCGTGGCACCTTGGAACCTGTTGAAAAATCATTGAGAGATGCCAAATTGGATAAAGCCCAAGTCCATGAAATCGTACTTGTCGGTGGTTCCACTCGTATTCCAAAGATCCAGAAGTTGCTTCAAGATTTCTTCAATGGCAAAGAACTTAACAAAAGTATTAACCCCGATGAAGCAGTTGCATATGGTGCTGGTAAGTAAAGTAATAAAATTTCCTTTTGAAGTGTTACAATAAAGATTATATTTTACTTTATAGTTCTATTTGATTTTTAGAGTTTAAAAATTCTGTTCTGTTACAGCTGTCCAGGCTGCAATTCTTCATGGTGATAAATCAGAAGAGGTGCAGGATTTATTGCTGTTGGATGTAGCCCCACTTTCATTGGGTATTGAAACAGCTGGTGGTGTCATGACTGCTTTGATTAAGAGAAACACTACTATTCCAACTAAGCAAACTCAGACTTTCACTACTTATTCTGATAATCAGCCCGGTGTGCTCATTCAGGTAATTGTTATCTATATTCTGTTAATACCATGGTGATGATGAAGTTCTTTCCAAAACATTCGCGGTTTCCACCAGAAGAACTGCTCTTGTTCTAAAGATGGCCTATTGCCCTTCCTTGGATGTCTGAACCATGGTCTTAAATAACGTTACAGTATAGTAATTAATAATTTTATGCCAATTGTTTGAGTAAATAAAAATTTCCATTGCTTTGGTTATGTTGTAGCCCTTGATGTTAAGCTTCCTATTGCATCCAGCAATACTTCCCTAACATAGGGAGCATGACTTTAAAATGTTTTTGAATGTTTCTTCTACAGGTTTATGAAGGTGAGCGTGCTATGACAAAGGACAATAATCTTCTTGGTAAATTTGAACTAACTGGTATCCCACCTGCCCCACGAGGTGTACCTCAGATTGAGGTGACATTTGATATTGATGCCAACGGCATCCTCAATGTCTCAGCTGTTGATAAGAGCACTGGCAAGGAGAACAAAATCACCATTACCAATGATAAAGGTCGTCTTTCCAAAGAGGAAATTGAGAGGATGGTTAATGATGCTGAGAAATACAAGAATGAGGATGAGAAACAGAAGACACGCATATCTGCCAAGAATGCTCTTGAAAGCTATTCATTCCACATGAAGTCTACAGTTGAAGATGAAAAGCTTAAGGATAAAATTAGTGCAGATGATAAAAAAGTTATCATTGATAAATGCAATGAGGTAAGCTTTTTTTTCCCCATTAAAATTACTATAGGATGTGATTTGATTAGTTGCATAAGTTAACTTCTTGTATTTTTGTGTGATAATTTTAAGATTTGAATGGCTGTAGGCCTTGATTTTATTGCTGTAAGAGTATCATTTAACACAACCAGTTCATTGATTAAATTTGACTCCATAAAATGGTTGTGGTCTCATGTAACATGGCATGGGATTAAGTAGGTTGAGAACCTACTGTCCTAACTCTGTGTTTTTTAAAATTATATTCAATAAATGAATACAAGTTTTTGTACTGGTACCAGTATTCAAAGTGTAACTTTTCATCTTCAGATAATTCATTGGTTAGATGCCAATCAATTGGCAGATGAGGAAGAATTTCAACACAAGCAAAAGGAAATTGAGGGTGTGTGCAATCCAATTATTACCAAACTGTACCAAGGTATGGGTGGTGCTGGTGGTATGCCAGACTTCACTGGAGGAGCTCCAGGTGCTGGAAGTGGTGCTTCAGCTGGTACTGGTGGAGGCAGTGGCCCAACCATTGAGGAGGTTGATTAAACAAGTTTCAAGCTTAGTTATAGGTACCAGTCAACATGGAAATTATTTTTCAAGGACGTTTTCAGTCACTTTCTTTTTTTTATGAAGAAGCTTTTAATGCTTAATTTCATATTCCAATAGAATATAGTTATGAAGCCTTAATATATTACTTTCATAGCCATTTTTCATTTGTTGCATTGTTTGTGACAGCTATTAAAACGTTTTAAGTTATCCTGGAATATTAGTTTGACTTGGTCCTTCGTTTTTGTCTGTATGTTTATATTAGTGATCACTTGTTCAATTAGCAGCAGGGTGAAGGGATATCTGGAGTGCTGGGTGGCCTAAACTGAGCAAATCTCAAGTTGGTGGTCTGGAGTTCATTTCCAGCTAGAGCAAAAACACCACCAGCACCCCGGGTAGATGGGAGGGACTCGTTAACCTCGGACGGCAACTCATCTAAGAGAAGGAAACTCTGAAATCAAACCCGGAGATGGAGTCCCAAAAGGTGGATAACATTGATACAATGAAACATTCCGACAACTCCTGCGAAGTCACTGGTGCCAAGCTGTATCATCCAATGATGTTCCCTTGGGTTCTCCAGCGGCGTGGAGAGAGGCGATTTGCTGTTGTGAACCAGCTTATAATCCTTCAAGTATAATAATCCCAGGCTATGTGGATTTCGTCCTACGAAGCCCACTCCATCGTCACAACGGACGGATGCCAGCAAAAAAGAAGGGAGGATATCTAGTAGAGTTAGGACAATGGATGTTGGCTGTAAAATTACAGATTAAATAAAATTGGGGGCGGTCTGATTTTTCTAGGTTCTGGACACTTGGAACTAGAACTAAATTTCCACTCATCTACCACTGCTAAAAGAAGTGTTTCATTTTGATAATATAAACAGACCCATTAAATTTTGAAGAAATCTCAAGCTGTGGCTTATGGTAATGGTAATATTGCCAAAACTAAAACCTTAGTTACCCACTGATAAAATGTGGCCATAAGTGACTTAATTTCAAATTTTGACATGAGCAATTTCACCTGTCAAACATTAGAATTAAATCAATTCCAAAGTCTAATTAAAATAGCTTGGTTGTTCTCACATCAACTTACTTTCTGGGTACTGGTACTTTTGAAATTACTATTACAATGTATGTAGTACCGGGTAGCTGGGACTACATTTACAAATGAGTTCACCAATTAAAAAAATTATCTGACACTGACATACATAACTTCTTATTCCGTTGGGGAGCCCAACCCAAAATGTTTTGCCTATAAAATTACCGTAAAAAAAACAACCTACATGAATTCGATGGATCTTGACCAATTAGGACATACACTTGATTATCCAGATTCAAACACTGAAGGGTACTGAACTCATAATATCCATCCCTCTGGGCTGGGGGCCCCATTTCATTTTTGCTTATTGAAGTTTAAGTTTAAGCTATATCAATCTTATTGAAGTTTAAGCTATATCAATAGGCTTAGACAACACTACAGTTTCTATTTTCTATGTGAATTGATGGATATTGGCCTTGTATTGTAGCAATTTGCTACAATACAAGAGCAATGCACTTCATTGTCCCTATTGAAATATCCCTGGATTTAAAACGAATAATTCAAATATTTTTCCAGAAAGTTCGATAAATTTAAAAAGCCTTATAGCCCTAGCCCTACTATATCCATGGCATTTGAAACCAATTTCAATCAGACAAATTTTAACTCAATCTCTTTTTATGGGGTTCCCCATCTCAGGCAAAACTGATTTTGTAAAATAATGTGCCCCCGCTCTTAGCTTAAAAATGTATAATAGTATTAGTATAATACTAATAAAGCATTTAGTTGTATAATTTTTCGAGTTCAAACAATAATTACTTAGACTTAGAGATATCGGAATACCGACGGGATTGGGATGACACCGGAATCGGGCCCAGGAGGGATCGGAATCCCACTGCGAACTGGTATACTAGACTAGAGGGATACCGACGGAATCGGGAGCCCACCGGGATCGGAATAATAATAAGACTAGAAGTAGAAATTCCGAAGGAAAACGCAGGGTATAGCCGCTAGCAGTGGCGGGGGCTGCGGAACGCACCGGGTGAAACCATTTTAAAGGTAACAATTGCATATTTACAGAGCAAAATGAGGACACACTGCTGGGTCTAATCCAGATTCATAAAACGATAACCGATCACACAAACATTTTTCACAAATGTAAATGTAACAAATTCAAATGCTGCATTATTGAAGTGATTTGAAGGTTGATGCACCATAAATGAGATGACCTTATGACGCCTTATGTTTAGTTCAGAAAGACACAATCATTCCACGCCATCGAAGTGTTTCGTAACTTGCGTAAGTGATAGGAGGCTACCGGTAGACTATATTTATCTAGATTCTGTGAATTAGGGCTTTCCATTGAAACCAAATATGGTGTGGTCAGGCGATTGGTACAATTTAGTACAATTATCGGTAAAAAAAACAACAGAGTTCAAAAAGAAAATAAAAAATGAATTTTTACCCGGTATTTCACACAATTTTAAATGATTCATTCTTATTTCTTTAAATAAAGAAACGATTTTTGAAGACATAATATTCAGTGGCGCACCCTCATGGTGTCATCCCCAACACCCATTTAAAAAAAAAAACAAAAAACTTCCATGATGAATTAAAAAAAAAAAAAAAAATTTTATTTTTTAATTTTTTTTTTTTTTTTTTTTTTTTTTTTTTGGGGGGGGGGGGGGAACCCATGAGTTTACCGCACCGGGCGACACCAACCATATCTATGCCACTGTCCACTAGTGTATATACTTAAACAATTAATAAAAATTATACCGGGTACCTTCATGTACAGTGTCATAAAATAACACCAACAAGGTTGGCGCTAGGAGGTTGCTGGGCCCTTAACATGACATAACCCTTGCTGATGATATTGTATCCCAAAGGCACATGTTTAATTTTAATCATTTGTTAAGTTTCCGATCTATGGGGATGATTTACTCATCTGTTTTAGAAGTTACTAACCTCATGATTGTCAAAAAAACAAATATACCCAAAACCACTAGTTATAGATGCATAAGATACTCTTAAACTTAAAGAGACTGCATACTGTACCGGACTGCTTACAAAACAATTACCTGTACTAACATAACTAGCAAAGCGAAAAACAGTTTTTCATTGTCAATGGTGGGAACCTTTGACTTTACTTGCTCAATTGACAATTCAATAATTCCTAATCAGGGCCTAATTTACTCTTTGGGTGTTAATAAAACTAGTTTTCCATTTCCATCTACCAGTACTTACTTGTTTTAAGCTGTATTACTACTATTACTAATGAATTAATAAACTATTAATAAATTAATGGCCACAAGTCTATGGTGCTATCTATACTATGGTGCTAATAAATGGGGCAGTTGGGTTGACCAATGTGTGCAGTGACTGAGTGAGGCATGGTGACAGAGTGAGGTGGGGTTGCACCTCACTCGGCAGCCTCCTTCACCTTTCATTTTTATTAAACAATCATGAAGATAATAGACTACCCGTAGGTACTTGTCCTTAAGAAGACAAGTGAGTTCCATAAGACCAGGTAGTATGACCAAAATTTATGGTAAATAAATATTTAAAAAACCATCATAGGTGTGCCATTTTCTGTTTAATATAATGTCTATTCATTTGCATACTGGTATTAAAAAAAATAGGTAAAAAGTTGTACAATTTCAAAAGTCTGTTTCCTGAAGATTTTATTTCTTTGCATTTCTGTATCACAATTTTAGTTTTATTTATGGCTCCCCACTGGAGAACTGCATACCAGTGTACACAGTTAAGAGTAAGATGAACATTGAATAAAAATCAATAAATTAGTTTTATCTACTGAGAAATATTTCATTACATTTGCTGGGTAGAGTTTCCATTCCAGGTGTTGCTCTCATCATCGTTGTCATCATCTTGCGCATTACGGAAACGTCTGACTGATCCCTCTTGACGTGAACTGGATGCTGGTCGTTTTTGGGCACTGTTAGGTTTTGAGTTAAGAATAGTGGGAAATAATTTCCACTAGAAATGGCAGACTAAACTTTTATATCATACTGTACCAGTAATTCTATACCGTACCGGTACCATTGCACAACACAGAAAATAGGCCCTACTACTACTATTTGTCAAAAATTAATTCTATTAATTCAACTATTGTTACAGTAATGGTACGGTACTAATTATCATAAAAGCACAAATAAAATTGGCGAGTAAATTTGTTGAGAAAAATTTTTTTTAAATGTATTTTACCAGTACTGATACATACTTTTTTTGACACGAGTTTTTTGAGTTTTTTAAAAAATACCCTACCGGTAATCAAATCTGTAAACATTTCTAAAGCTTGCTGTGGTGACATATATACCATTGGAACCCATTACGCTTATTAAAATGTATTCTTTTAGGCACATCTTTAAATTTAAGATTGACTTATTGTATTTGTATGTAGTTTTAGATTATATTCCATTATACACATACAGAGCATGTGATTAGTTTCAATTAATAAAATAATTCTTCATATTTACTGGTATATCTGCATCTTAAAATATTTTGCTTAATATTATTCAGAATGATTTTGTTAAATTAAATTGATTACCTACTGGTACTACATGCTATATATATTCGGCCAAATTAAATGTTAACCAAACCAAGTTCTAAATAAAAGAATGACTAATCACTAGATTTCTCCGAAAGGATTATTGCCCCCATCCAATTTCAGACACTGATTTATTCAGATTTTTATATGGTACTGTTGAGGACACACATTTCCCAATACACATACTGTACTGGATAAAATTTAAATTTGTATCTCTTTCAACAAAAATTTCATAAAAAATGATGGGTTAAGGTGGCCATAATTTCTTCTGTTATTTACCTGATTTCACTATCTTCATGACCCAAAATGTTTATTTTATTACCTTCCTTGGTTCCTCTCCCCTCCCCGAGCTGTAGATGGTGGGTGTGAAGACTGAGCACTGCCAGGTCGAGCTGATGAACCAGAGAGACCAAAGATGGAAGTCAACAGGTTCCAAAGGAAGAAAATGGGTGAGAAGAGCAAATTGGTGATCCTGGCCAAAGAGAGAGAGCTGGAGCCTCTTACTTCAGATGTGGAAATACCTGCCTGGAAGTGGGGAATAGGGTCAAGAATTTCATTAGGCAACTTGTGATGTGGAAATACCTGCCTGGAAGTGGGGAGTAGGGTCAAGAATTTCATTAGGCAACTTGTGATGTGGAAATACCTGCCTGGAAGTGGGGAATAGGGTCAAGAATTTCATTAGGCAACTTGTGATGTGGAAATACCTGCCTGGAAGTGGGGAGTAGGGTCAAGGCTTTCATTAGGCAACTTGAATGTGGTCCATTCAAGAAGTGTAACAAAAACATGCCCGGGAACTTTATTAAATCAAAAAATAAAATTTGAGAAATGAAATATTTATATTATTAATTAAGGTGTGAGAAAAATTATTGGCTTGTTAAATAAAAGGTATCCTTTGCTGGGGAACACAGATATTTGATTTATGATCTTTGAGAATTCAATACGCCTCCCCCCCCCAACACACTTCCGAGGGGGGGGGGGGAAGAAAGGGGAAAAAAGTCATTTTGGACCCATTTTGCTTCCTTCCTTTCCTGTAAATGATAATAAAATTTGTTTATCCTCAAGTAAAGCTTTTCAGTGGATAATTTTAAAGTTGAAAATTTTAACATGAAGTGTATTGAGGGCTCTGGTTGGGTATCCTACTGGCAAAGTTAGGGTAAAACTTATATTTTGGTTCACCGATGAAGGATTCTGACACCCTCATTGCTTTGTCTTTATTCAAGTACTAACCATACCATGAGCTGTTTACATTAATTGTTTATACTTGATAACAAAGTCCAAAGCCACAGGTACAAGATAATGTCAATGTCATCTCTCTGATATAAATAATAATAATAAGACGTCTTATATAGCGCGGTACCCCAGCCTAGGGCTGGGCTCACCGCGCTGTACATAAAATTTTTATCAAAAGAGACATAATCATGACATTAAAATAAAATACATTTATGAAATAAAGAACAGCAATGTATATTCACCCACCCCACCACATAACTTTTACACGGCAAACCATGGACGGCAGCCAGCAAGATCATTTATCGGTCAGAGGAGGGGAATCAGTCAGGGTAGTATAATTTAAAAAGATATGTTTTGAGTGCAGTTTTGAAGGCCTGGGTGGTTGGTATATTGCATATGTTGATTGGCAAAGAATTCCATTGTTTGGGGGCGCAGAAAGAGAAAGATTGTTCACCATATGTTTTAGTGTGTGTCTTGGGAATGGACAGAATACGCGTGTCTGCAGAGGAGCGAAGCAAAACCCAATTAAGATATCAAAAAAGCACTGACCGGAATGACCAAAATGACAGCAGACGGGGCAAGCTGAAGCTCCTGTAATGTTAAGCTATGATCCTCTGTTGTGAAGGTACGCCGTGGGAATGCCATAGACAAATTAACCGCTGATCCCATATGCTAAAAGGAAAAATTGCATATATTTGAAGTAAAAC
The DNA here is from genome assembly GCA_964033795.1 of Lymnaea stagnalis. NCBI lineage: Eukaryota > Metazoa > Mollusca > Gastropoda > Lymnaeidae > Lymnaea > Lymnaea stagnalis. The sequence continues at coordinate 478,562 of CAXITT010000297.1, forward strand.
CTGATTTTAACAAATTCTTTTGTAACTATACCGTTAACTATACAAAAAAAAATTCATTTGTAACTATACTGTTAACAATACAAAAAATTCATTTGTAACTATATTGTTAATAAAAAAAAATTCATGTTATATATCACTAACAAATTCATGTTCATATATCATTTAACAAATTCATTTTTATTATACCTTTATCAAATAAAAAGTAATATGACAGAAAAATCTTGGGTGATACCAGAGTTGTAAGTTATAAATTGGTTCTAAAACAGAAAAATCATGTTCGGTACCTGAGTAATAAATTGGTTTAAAACAGCGAACTTCTCTGTCCCAGGAAAATTCTGAGTGACTGATGAGCCATCTGGTAACCTGAACTGAATTCTTGCAATATCACTGCAAGAAAATAATTGTCAAAACACCCGTTTTTAAAAAAAGTGAAGAAAAATGTATATCACCCTTGCTAATGAAGTTTCAATTTTATTTAACAAGTTTCCTTTTCACGTTTTTGACCGTAGTACAGGTTAATGTCATACTGGAAAAGCTCATTTATCTTTGACAGTGATTAATCCAGTGCTGGTCCACAAGTGTGCATCATGACTTTTTAAAAAAGTTTTGACATTTAAAAAGAAATTTTAAAAATCAAGCCTCGCTTCTTTAAATAAAATAAACTTGTAGCCTGGTAAATACTTTTTAATAAACACAAAGAATAGGTTTGAACAATAGTAAACAAATGCAAAAAAAAAAGGATTTATGACCAGTGTTTAAAACAAAAATTTAAACTTTATCCTTGCAGTTCATTACTTTACCCAATTAATTGTATTTTAATTTCAATATGCTAAAATTAAACCTTTGACACTTTCATTTATAATCTGAAAGTAAGGCAAACCTGATAGCTTTGGCTTTGACACCAACTGGGGCCCCAAAACTTAATCCTTTAAAAAAATTGTAATATATTATGTATTGAAATTAGGAGAAACTGTTAGAAATATTCTTTTCAAATATAAATGGGAGACATAAGGGAAAAATTCTCGATACATTTCCATGAGCTGTTTAAACATTCAGCGGATTATTCCGACTGTGTTTCCTGTAACAGTTTTCGCATTTGCATAAAAATTTCTGAGAAATCACCTCTTCCTGGCTTGTTCGATGGCCTGAGCAGCTTGCTGTTCCAACAACCTTTTCTTTTTCTGTGCCTCGTCCACCTTGAGCTGGTTGTCTTTGTCCTTTCCAAACCTCGCAGCTTTCTCCTGCCTGTCGTGTGTTCAACATTAAGTATAACATATAATTGCGAAACGTTTTATTAACAATGACATATTAGGTTTGTTACTCATATAAAACGAGAAAAGGTATCGAGCTCCTTTTAATTAAAATGACTATATAGATGGATATCAGCCATGTATTATGAGCACAAATATTTTAACGGTAACATAATCCTAATTTGATTAAACATTTCTGCATTGCAACAGGGATGTCATTGCAATGTTTTGAAAGGGGAGGGGGGTGGCATGGCGCAAAAAACCAAAACTTGCCTGGCTTGTTGAGTTATCTATTACTATCAATTTAAATAATAATCGCCAGATTAATTTTTTGATTTTCTTGTTTTTTTAGTTTTTTTTGTTGTAATTATTTTCTCCTGTGTTTGATTTTCTGATATCTTAGATACTGATACCAAATTTTAAAAAAATCTTGCAAAATTAGCGGGTAGGGGGGGGGGGGGAGGTGGGGGTTGGGCCCTCCCTGAATGACATCCCTGCATTGCAACAGGTGGGGGTGGGGGAGGTCTGTTTGTATATGGGAATCAAAGTATAAAATTTTGACAAACATAAAAAATACCAAATTTTAAAAAAATCTTGCAAAATTAGCGGGTAGGGGGGGGGGGTGAGGTGGGGGTTGGGCCCTCCCTGAATGACATCCCTGCATTGCAACAGGTGGGGGTGGGGGAGTTCTGTTTGTATATCGGAATCAAAGTATAAAATTTTGGCAAACATAAAAATAACAGTCCCACATTTCAGTTTCTCTACACAATTAAACTGACATGAGAAATTTAAAATATCTATATAATTTTGAACATTGCAAATAATACTCACCTGTCTAAATGTTACATGGCACTCACCTGTCTCTTTCAATTTCATCCTTCACTCTCTGTCTTGCCAGTTTCTCTTCATCTCTGTCCTTCTTGAGCTCCTTCTTTGCCTCCAGGATGTCCATTTCTTTCTGCTTCTCACGCAATTTCTGCACCCCCTGACCAATATTCCTCCTTTCTATCTCTCTTTTTTTGGCCTCCTGTTAGACAACAAGTTTAGCTTTCTTTAAAGCTGGCCTGCTGGAAGTTATTGCCTCTCAAACCCTGGTTTGTCTGGAGCATGTAGTTGGATTTCACACTAAATTTATTTGAATTTAATACTGCTTTCTCAAAAGTTCAACACCTTCTTTTTCATTATTATTTTTTTTTTTACTTTTCAGTTTATAACCTTAGACTATCCAATTTATATTAGGGAGGCGTTATGTAGCCGGCTGGGAATAATGCTCAACGTTAATCCCAGGCAACTGTGTATAATGCTCCACGTTATTCCAAGCTGATAATTGGTTTACTAGAGTTAGCAAATTAAAAAAAATAAATTAAATTATCTAATGAATCTATAATGTGTATTAATTTCAACAGACTTTATTATCATAGCACTATTATCACACAGTCCGCTGGGAACAATGTTCAAAGTTATTCCCACCCAATAAAATGGTTTACTACAGGGAGCTCACGGCTTTTCCCTGCCGAATAACCACTCCTTTTATATTATTTAGATTTGAACACTAACTTATACAAAGTACCATATAAATAAATGAAAAATTATTTTTCCTACAAAACTTACTTCTGCTTCCTTCCTCATCTTTTCTTCACGTTTATATTCCACCAACAACCTGGCCCTGAAAGATAACACAGTGCCAAGCAGATATAAATCCATCTAACACTCAGGATGCACAAACAAAATTGGATGATACAACCAAAGCTAAATTTGATTTTTGCGTCTTTAAAATGTATTTTTCTTATAATTTGAAATTAATTTATATATCAGTAAAACCAACACAGTAATCGGTTCCAGAAGGAGATGATTTTCACTGTTAAATTTTCAAAGCATTCTTCCACTTAGAGTATCTGTTGTGATTTTTTTTTTTTTAAAACTTCCACCAGCCAACCATCAAAGTGAATTTAATTATTAATCATTAACAAAACATATATATCATTAAAAATAACAGATTTAAAAGACATCCCAACCGACTTTTCAACTCGCTCCTCCAGAGTCAGTCCTGAATCTGCCCCTTCATCTCCATTCCCCACCACTGCAGATTCTCCTCCAGTAGCACCAGCTAAGTCCTCCTCACCTGCCATAGATGTTTCATATTCAGATGAATCTTACATAAAGTAGTATAAAAGAGATGATTATTTACTGTTAAAATAATTTTAAACCCTTACCTGTTAATATTTTTTCATTCTGGGGTGGCACCGATGGGGTCTGTTGGGGCGGAACTAATGAGGTCTGTTGGGGTGGGACTGATGGGGCCTGTTGGGGTGCAACTGATGGGGCCTGTTGGTGTGAAGACTGAGACGTCTCAGCTCCTGAAGCTGTAGATTTTTTCTGTAACTGAAAATAAAAGGGACATCTGGTTAAAAAAAAAAATAAAAAATCACCATTTCTTGTTCATTTTAAGCCAGGGATGGGCAATCCACGACCCGCTTAAAGTTTAATCCGATCCGCAAAACCCTCCAGGAACCCAGGTAAAAGCAGTTTGCTGCTCCAAAAAATCCAATTAAATATAGATACAGTATGTACCGTAACTCAATACCAAAAGACTACACAATCTTCCCCTTCAGATAGTATATATTTATTAAATAAATAAATTTTTAAAAACAATTTGTTCAATTTATTGTCTAGAACCTGATTACTAGAAAATTATGCTGCCTTCCCAAATAAAAAAACAAAATTTCCATGCCGCCCTCTACTCAAAAAAAAAAAGGTGGCCCACCACTGTTTTAAGGACAATATCTGAAACAGTGAAGTTAGAGCTTCAAACTCATGGCCCACCAAGCCAACCCATCCCATGAAAAACTAAGCGATTTCATGCAGGCACACAATTTTATTGTACTCACAGGCGATGACAATCCTTTCTACTAATGCTCTTATAATTTGAAACACTTTATTTTATAAGATATCTTCAAAAACAGGACCAGGAATTTCAAGAAACTATTCATCTTGTTACATATGTCATTGAACTTTCAAACAGCACCAAAAAAACCCCAGCATTTATACAATGTCCATAGTTATACTTCAAGGAAATTTTGTTTCACTAGCTAAATCAAAGTCAAAACTGACCCCCACCGTCCCATCAGCTAAAAAATATTTATATCTTTTTTTTAATGTTCATTTTTTTGCATTTTCATTATAAATCTAAAAATGTTTACACCTCAAGTCTAACTCCTCCATTGCAGATGGAGCAAGTCCAAGCCAGCAATGGGAGTGAATGGAACAATTTTACCTGGGTTAAAAAATTATTGTGATCAGCAAATGATTACTAGATGATACCAGACATAAAAAACAACAACATAATTTTGAATTCAATTTAATTAAAAAATATAAAAATAGAATTTCACTGAAAATTAATTGTTTTACCACTGAAGGCTGGATACTGAATACACATTTTTCTAAGTCTAAGCAGAAGTTAATAATATATATTTTTCTTTTACGACTCCATCGTCCTGAGTTAAATTCAATTTGATCATAGCAAAACTTCTCACCTCAATAGCATTTTTAACTTTGGCCAGAAAATCCTCATGTGACTTGCATTCACCAATCACCTCCAGGGGCACACCATTGTCCCCAATGAAGAATGTTGATGGGATGACAACAACGGGGTCTGGGTTCATTTGGTCAAAGACATAATACACAATTTCACCCTTAAATAACTAGTCATCGCCTCTTTAATTTCTTTGAAAGCATGTTTATGGGCTAATGGATTTTCAATAATTTCAGCCTCACAATAAAACAATGTTTCACAGTAATCTTTAAAATAGAAAAACAAAAGGCTGCACTTAAAATATTTAATCATGGGTGGCTAGATTTCCAATATTTCCTTTGTAGCCTTGACAGCAATCCCTGTAGTGTAGGCCTGGGCTTGGACAAACAGCTGATGCTTTGGTCACTCATTAAGTGGCTGCTGGACTTCATGGTTGTTTTTTTTTTTAAATACCCAGGGTTTACATGGTCTAACACGTTCTGTCATTCAAGCTGATAGCGCACAGCCTGAGATGACATTTGAAGAAATCCAACCTGCTGCTTCTCAGTAATGAACCAGATCTGAGACCATATCATCATGATACCATACATTTTTTTCTTATATTTAGGGGCCACATTTTTGGTAAACAGCAAAGTTTGCGCATGAAACAGGGGAGGCAAAAAATCTTGGATGGCACTAACCCTGGCTACACGACAGGAATTAAACAAAATAAAAAATTCTAATACCGGTTAATTTGAATATGTAATAGAAACAGTTTTTGTGCATTAGAACATTTATTTTAAAATACTATGTATTACTATTTTCATAAAACTTATGAATAATGTCTTTGAAAATGACTAATTTTGTAACCGGTTCAAGTTGAAAAGGATACAAATCTGTGAAAACAACTTGACATCATTGCTGGGAGAAAAAAAAAGAGCTTACAGTACCTATATTGAGTTATTACAATGGGAGATTAAATTAAATGAAATGAATTTTTTAAGTTGTTTAGCACGACACAGCAAAGTTTTATAATATGACTTGGCAAACATGGCACGCAACCAACCTATTTGAGGTAATTCTGATGGCTACACATCTATTTTCTTCACAGACAGTTGTAACATCTTCAGTTTGTAGGAAAGACTCCATTTCTGCAGACTTTTCCTCCTCCCCTGAAAGAGTTGATATAATTTTTTGTATGTGCCACAGTAAAAAAGTAACTAGAGAAAAATGAAGTCACATGATCATGAAAAAAACAAAACTCTTTAAATGTATTTAAGGCTTACTATTCAGGGGTTTAAAAAAAAAAATGACAACAATCATGTTGAGACAAAATTTGGTCAGTTGTCAATTTGTTCTAAATAACTACAAATGACCACAAGACATTATTTCAAGTTCATGTCTTTCCACGATAAAAATATCCATAGCCTTTTTTTTTAAAACTGATGCTGGATTTATTTAATTCACTTTTTTTTTTAAAGGCACCATTGTTAAATTTTAAACATGAATATTCTGTTGAGTCTGAAATCATTAATTATTTTTGGGATCCTAAAATATTAATTGGAAAATTATATTTTTTTTGTAGGCATTCATTATACTTTTTTTAAATACTTATTGAACTTCTTTTTTTTTTTCTAATAAGAATGCATTAAAAGTTAATAGAATGGAAATGGTGAGCCCGGGGAGAATAGATGGAATGGGGGAAAAGGGGGGGGGGGTTTGCTTGTTTTTCCTAAAATAATTTTAAAAAGAAAATGCAATTGTAATGAAACACTCAAATGAAACTATAAATGGTGAGCCCGGGGAGAATAGATGGAATGGGGGAAAAGGGGGGGGGGGGTTTGCTTGTTCTTCCTAAAATAATTTTAAAAAGAAAATGCAATTGTAATGAAACACTCAAATGAAACTATTTCTGCAGTGCTCAAAGTGAAAACTAGCATAGCTTTAACATGAGATACGGAGATCTACCAACTGATAACACATTTCTTTCTAAAATAATTCAAAGCTCTATAACAACATATCAACTACCTGTCCGTCCACAACTTACCGGTGATGAAGACAATAAAAACTGATTTATTGGACTTTGCTGTCTGGATAGCCCTCGGAATTCCATCTTCAAACCACCTCATTTTACAATAACGGAGTAGTCTTTCTTTTTTTTTAAATTTTTACTGGTTATATCCTGTAATTACAATTTTGTTAATCACAATAAAATATATTACTTATATACTGTAAGATATAGTTATCATTTCCATGATAAATTGTATAACTTACAACAAATAAAATGACATTTCAAAGTATAAGGGTCAATTCAATGTATCAATCATTTACTATTCACCCACAATTTTTATTTTGTAAAAATGAACCCAATGCCTGATCGATAGCCTACTAAGTCTAATTTACTTGAAGCCTGATGGATAGACTCCCAAGTCTAATAACCAAGTCAAGAATATGGTGATGGGTTTGTATTATTATAATAAAAACAGACATGATAAGAGCACAAATTTAACCCTGGATCTCATTAAAAAAAATACTCTTTTTATTTTTGTGCCTTGGTGTTGAGATTTAATTGAGCTAATTTATTCTTTGTGGAATTATTGTTTCCAATTTTTTTTTTTAACTTTGTCTTAATCTTAGAAAAATTGATATTCTTCCTTTTATAATTTGAATTATCTTCCTAATCTAATTTTAACAATGTCGTCCATGTCAAAGACTCTTCTTCCTAGCCTTTAATTTTCTGGTAGGGCTAGTAGGAGTATCAAGAGATCGGTGATTAACTTCAATTTTCATGGAATCCATTGTATCACATAATACAGAGCTAACATGAGCACAAAACTATGCAGGGTCATCATTTGGGTAGGGCAGGAGAGCATTTGCCACCCCCACCCCCCTGAAATTGCAGGTTTTATTTAAATTGCTATGTACTGTGGCACCTCCAGTAATAAACAACTTAGCAAGGCGACCAAGTTTTGGTTTTGCCCCCCCCCCCCCCCCTGAAAAAAAACTGAAATGACACCCCATGAACTATTTCCAGCAGTTGACCTGGGTTCTGGGTCACTTACATGACACCCATGGTCTGTAATGTTGTGTATAGCGCCATAGAAAACATCTCCGGTTTTACCACTAACACTAACCCAATCCTAGCCGTAGCTATCACATAGTCCGTATAGAATATAGACCTAGTTGTTGACCTAGAGTCAGTGTACGGTAATTGTAAACAGTAAAATGTTATGATCAAACAGTTAGTTGTGTAATTTCACTGTAATGACAGTAATGTAGGCCCAAATCCTTGTTATATTTGATAATTTAACCCATGAACTGTGGCATGGATCATTCTGTAGTGTGGGAGCTTTTCAGAGCTTTTTTGAGTGCCTTTTGAAATTGCATTAAATGACATAGAAATATTGATACAAGACCCCAATAGTTGTATATTTTTAGAAAGGTAAATGGATGGGCAAGTTGGCTATATTTCCCACCCTGTAAAAATTTTTTGCTCAGTGTCCTTGACCTTGGAGTGCTCAAGGAAAAAAAATCGACAAAATGTCTTGCTTTCAGGTGCTCATAACATCATTCATTTTGATAGATTCACTTAAAATACTACTGAATGTTGTAGCCAATTCATTTATCTTTCAGAAAATGTATAGTTTTGACTACAATTAGACCTCTGAAAGCAATTTTATATAAGAAACTGGGGTATCAGCAAGGATGTGTTTTTTTTTTTTCCTTTCTTTTGAAATATGTAAGTTGAGTTTTAATACAAATTAATGGAAAATTTCATTTCAATATACTTTATATTAACCGTATCGTTTATGACATGAGTAATGCTCAATTAAGAACAGGAATGTTATAACAAACATCGCTCGGGTCCTTCAAAGAATATATCTATTCACCCTAAGTCCAGTGTTGGGATTCCCCAATGTGACATCACTGTGCTAAGGGTGAAAAAACTCTTGGCAAAACCCAAACGGTTAACTCAAAATTTACCAAATACTTCAAATACGCTCTTAAAAAGCTTTCAAAAATATTTTTTTATTTCTCGTACTGAAGGCCCAGCCATGGATTCATCCATTTTAGCTTTAAAAAACCAGCAATATAAAACTCTGATTAAAAATGACTGACTTATTCAATAAGTTAATGATAATGTTAAGTTATCAATTATCAACAAACAGCTTGACCCGAAGATGATTTAATTATTAATAATAGGAAGTGGTTATAATTCCAGCTACATATTGGATTGGAAGTTGCTATTTGACCGTGTTTTTAATCTGCAGATTTTTTCGGCCGCCACAGTACAGAACGAGAATAATAGTAACAGTATCAGCCAATTTTTTCAGCCGACCACAGTTCGTGGGTAACTGTGGTACTATGACTGTGGTACTGTGGGAATTTTTTTTTAGAATTTAGTGTAAATATACTATAAGTCAAGTTCCAACTAAGAAGGGCTAAAAGGGCAACTACTAACAGTTGACTTATTAAAGTTACTAACTAGCACTTTCACTTATTCTTATTGACTTATTGACTGATACTGATACATACTAATATTTTAATAACACTAATCACGAACATTTATTCATTTATGATTACCTTGATTGATGAGGTTTCACCTCTACTTAATTAGACTAACGAAGCCCTTAACCTAGGCTAAAAGTAAAAGTTTGACATTATTATTATTCACTTCTACTTCTCCTCTACGACTAAATGAGTACTCTCGTTACAATCCACCATCCTTCTTCACCACTGACTGTGCCACCAGGACTAGGACCATTCACAGTTTGTAATAATAATAATTAATCATTAGGGAAAACAATCTTCTATTTAAAATTAACAGAAATAAAGACTAAGTTAAATTTTTTTCTAACCTTATGGGAATTAAATCTTTAAAAAATATATGTCTTCTCTTTGTTAATTCTTTTTCCAGTAGACGTATGAACCCTTTAGTTTTACTTCTCCGCAGACACCAAAACAATGACGCGACATTATCGATTTTTATTTTTAACATATAAAAACTATTTAACAGCATAGTAACGAAACAATACAATTTAGGCATCGATCTTTAAAAAAATAATAATGGAAATACTTTAATTTAAAGAAAGTAATCGCATTAATCGCAAATAATTTTTTTTAAAAATTGGATTTAGTTGTAAATCAAATATGAATTATCTCCTATATCGTAAACAAGAAATGGTCATTACAAATAAAATTACTGAACTCCCTACCCTTACCCGTTCAATCATTAATCAATGAATAAAGTACCTTCTTTCCCCCAACCACACCCTTCTCCCAACCCCACCCCTTCATATTCAGCAAAATGAATGAAACAACGTATGAGAAAACTTGTCAAAAAAAAAAAAAAAAAAAAAAAATAAAATTACCGAACTCCCTACCCTTACCCCTTCAATCATTAATCAATGAATAAAGTACCTTCTTCCCCCCAACCACACCCTTCCCCCAACCCCCCCCCTTCATATTCAGGAAAATGAATGAAACAACGTATGAGAAAACTTGTCAAAAAAAAAAAAAAAAGGAACGCAACAGGTTTTCCCATGCCCTTACTCTGTTGCACTCCTTTCCCTTTTTGCTAACCTGATCGCAGTCTCTCCCCCTTGTTACCCTTCATATTCAACATCAAGCACCAACCCTAAATCGTTTTCACCGTCTCAAAACCAACACATAGGGCCCACATCACTGTGTAGGCCTATAGGTTTTAAAGAGAGAATATTTTTTTTTTTAAACTTTAAAAAGAAGAAGTTCTTCAGTTTGGATAAATATCTCATTTTAAGAAATGAAACGGAGCTTAGTATAGTGTTCTGTTCAGCGCCTTTGAAAATAAAGGTATCAGAGGAAAAGGTCTTAAAAAACAGTAATAACCTAACTGGAAAGGCAGAAATACTCGCGGCAGTCGCGGTTGCCATTGCAGAGGCACTAACTACACTTGATTTGAGAACATATTACGCCCTTGGCTTTGATGGTGATAACAACAAAAATACTGAAAATTGTTGGAGGTGTGAGAAAGAAATTTTCAGAAAAGGCAAACGAGTGATATTCTCTATATCCAATATGGAGTTCACATTTTGCCACTGGTAGCAGATTTGGACATGAATAAATAGGCATGAAATCAAGCAGTAATCAGTGATTCGAATCTCAAGAGACCTGACAAACAATCTGCAGAAGCGGTACTGAGCACGAAACTCTTGACCGCCCGCTCACTAGGAACAGCGACCCCATGCCGCCCCGATCCAGCGAAATGGAATACCGTAATGCTGGACCGAGTAGGGTTAAACCTGAAAAAAAGAAACGCATCAAAACAACGGACGTGTCGACAGGAAGCCTTCGTCAGCGAACAAAACAACAGAAAAAACAGAATAAAATTAAAAAGTAGCACTTAGCTTAATCTTTAACAGCAAGCATCTCCATTGCCTGCTCACACCAAGAAGTGGAGTATTCTTTGCTATGCCTGAAACTTTTTCCTACAATGGTATTTTTTGTAGTTTTTTGAGTGTGCATTTAGATTTTTCAATTTAAAAAACAACTAAAAACTACAATTACTTTGTCAACACCACAGTACATTAAGAGAAAAAACGAATTTATAGCCAATAATAATTTTTGCTTTATTTGGTGATGAAACCACATTAAAAAAAATACAACAAGATCACACAGACTACAGACTTGTAAACTTTTTTTAAAAAGAAGCCATTTGAAACAATTAGGGTAAAGGAGAAACTAGAGGTGTGAAAAAACAATTAATTGTACACAGCTTTGACTCAACTATCATCATCAGTAATTGCTTTACTTTGCAGTAGGTACCTCACACTGGTTGTCTTTCAGACATGGATAACTATGCTGGACTGCAAGGCCACCAAGTCAGCACTTGCATAAATGTTGCTAAGGACTAAGCGGCCCTGGTTTCCAGGTTAACATTAATATATTTAACCATAAAAACTGAGCCACCTGCTTACTAATTTGGTCACTTAGGAATTTAAAAAAAGATTATTAAAATTTTGATCAGTGGTCTTATAAGTCCTTTCTTTCATTTTTTAAATTCGGGGTGGGAGGGGGGCAGAATGAGGTATATGCAGTGGCATAGGAAGGGAGTGTGGACCGCACCGGGCAGCACTTTTGCCCCCTTAAATGGAGGGGAAGCTTTTCGGCTAACTGCAGAGTTTTTATTATGGAAAAGGGACACCCAAAGTCTTGGCCAGGACCTGGTTGCACTAACCCTACTAGGTATGTGCACTGTAAATGGGCGGCACTAACCCTAGCCGCCCTACTGGGTATGTGCACTTTGCACGTTAATAAAATCTTGATGGACATAAAACAAGATGGTGCACAGTTGTTTACTTTTTTAGGTGAAAACTTTAAAAAAAAATGTGAATCTCAATTATTTCTTTAAGAATTTTAGAGTTCATTTCCTGGACCCAGTGGAAAGGAGGAAAATTGACTTCAGAAAGCAAGGTATAATTTGAATACTGTAATTTATTATGTTGATATTTTCAAGGTTTAAAGTTTTAATTTATATATCTCAATTTAAAAGTTAAACATTTTCTATAATACAGATTTAATTGTAAGTGGCCTAATTTTTATTTTAATTCAGGCCAAATAAGATTTAAAAAAAATATATATAAAAAAAAAGCCCAAACATTTTCCCATTATTTAAACATAGTAATACTCCAATTGATTTGCAATGATCATTCCAAATTCATTTCAATAAGCACATAATGGCTCTACAAGGCTTCCAACTAATCATAAACAATGTCTTATAGATATATAGCTATATATTCTAAAATATATCAGTTTCTATTTTCTACTTGCCGAGGTCAGGTGTTCTCAAAAGCCAAGGGGGGGGGGGGGGGGGCGGACGCATGCTAGGACCCACTGTTTTAATGAAACGATGGTACTTCACTTTCTGATTTTCTGTACATATCAGTCACTCTTCAAGCTACCCTGACCGTCTGAGGCCCACCCATAATGCCGGTCAAAATAAACATCAACATGGTATTGAGAAGGAACTGTAAAACACTGCAGTTACAATGAAAAATCTATTTAGAAAAAAAAACAACTAAATTTCTAATGGCTACATTTATAAAACCCACAAAATATCTACTACATAACCAACAACCTTAAGTAGGCTACATCTAGAAAAAGCATGAGTGAATGTCAGGTATAATATCACAACTAATCACATTTGTTTTGTTTATTAAAAAAATTAAAAAATTCCAACCCTACCTGTTCAAAGAAAATGAATATTTAGAATACAAAGGTCGGCTAACTGTGGGACTAAGTAAACGATCCCCAAAAAGAAATTTTACATAATGTCAGAGTTACATTTTAAAACTGCTCTAAAAAAATGTGTAACACTTAAGTGTGTTAAAATTGTATCATTATATCATGGAAAAAAAACCAACATCCCAAGAAAAAAGTGTCTAAAATAAATTTTCAAATAGTATTGATTCCTAGTTTTGCCAAAGAACGGTCACTACAAAAAAAACCCCTAAAAAACATTTTTTTGTTTCAATCAAAATCACGTTTAACTTTTGATATCATCATTTATCACAGCATGAGTACAATGTCATAAATATATATCTTTGTGACTGCAATACACCAATATCACTGAGCTGACCATAACATTAAGCTCCAGGTTTAAAAAAAAAAATCACCAGACAACAAGAGGGTAGGTAAGAAGACATAACTATTTACACACATGTAGGTTTCATTTCATTGTTACTACAAGCTAACTTCTCAGAATGCAGCTGCCAATTTGGCAGGGAACATTTTTTTTCACAACTGGAAATGGTCCCTTATGCAGCAACTTGTCCATAAGGACCTGGCACTAGGACACTCAACTAAGAATCAAAACATACCAATAATATTATTCTAACAGCCATATAGGGAATACGTTTAACACGAGACCAGCCCTGCTAGCTTGGATTCAATGGCATCAACCAGCATGTCTGCCAAATCGGTTGAGAAATTCCACAATTCTGATTTACCCATTCAGGTAGCTCATACCAGTGGTCTTCTTTCCTGCTATTGATGTTTTTATAAATAATAACATACATATCTCAAATAAGTGTGGCACATTATTTCTCATGGCAGCCTTGCTGGCCGTTTTTTTAAGCTCAATTCAATATAATTTTCAAAACTACGTTATGGCCCACATGAAAGATCGGTTCCACTTACTAATGAGCAGTCATCAAAACATGTTATGATAGCCCCCAGGCAACGCTAGAAGATAAGATAACATTTACACACACAGCTTATACAGGTGAAAAGGCCAAGTCCAAAAAAATTTATCCGATGTTAATCTTCTTGTTCATCCAAAACACATTCTATAAATCTTCATTCTAAATTGAATTTCTCATGGATTTTGGAAATGAAAAAAATTAAAGAATTAAAAAAAAAGGACAATTTGTTTCCATATTATCTTAAGTGGCAACTAATTAAAAATCTGTTTAAAAATGAACAGCATCTTTTAATTTCCCTTTTTCAAGATCTACTGTTAAGGAAAATATCAAACATGAGAGAGGTATTGAAAGTCATTTGAGTTTGATAATGCTGACCCTGAAACTTTAATTCATGATTGCCACCACTGAACAGCAACAGTAAACAAGTCAATCATGATTGCCACTACTGAACAGCAACAGTAAACAGATCAGATAAACAATTCGGAAACTGTCTGTGCCAAATGGGCTGCTTCAACAATAACCAACTACTTCAGTTTTGTAAGGATACATGAATGTGCAGAATGAATTTTATTTGCAACACATAGGACATATATATTATTTCTTTGTGCATAAATTCATCATAATAATATTAAAGAAATAAAATCCTGATAAGGGGAAAAAGGAAAATTAAAAAATAAAATTGAAGGAAACATCAGCACTTGGTGTGAAGATATGCATCATCAGCAATGAAGTTAATGAACAAATACCATTTGCTTGTAAATAAATACAACACTAGGAATATGAAGAGAAAAAAAAATACAATCCATCAGCATAAAAAGAAAATTATGCAGCTCTACTTTGGAAAGCATTACAGTTCTGCAATGAGCATGTACACTTTATTTCGTTGTAAGTATTATTTCTTTATCCCAATAATAACCAAATGATCAGATTTAATCCCCGGCACCCATAAAAAGAGCAAAGCCACACCAAGAATGTCTATTTCTGGCCTGTTACATTTACTGTACATGGTACAACACCACGATATGAATTGAACTGATGAACAGCTGACTTGTACACCTCATAAGGTTTTAGGATTCTTTGGTTGGGAAGGCAGTGTAAAGAAATTATCTGTAAACACAGTTCAATTAAAGCCTCAGACTAAGAAATCTGTTCCTAACATATACCCTCTTATAGTCATGGAAATTGTGAACCTGAGCTCATAATTGCAACAAAAAAAGAAAGCAGATACATATATCATTTTCTCAGAACTCTTCATACATCTTCAGCCAAGCAGGAAAAGAAAAGGCCATCCACATTTTTTTAATGAATGGCACATAAAATAATTCATCGGTGTTGTGCAGGCAAGTAGACAAAATTTATTTTTAACAGAAAGTATAATTTAAAAAAAAAATAACATTGCTTATTAGAATGTGTGATTTGCTCTTCAGTCACATGTACGTTACTGAAGTTAACATGAAACATCAACACAGTTGAATCTCTCAGTAAACTATACATTTGAATGAAGAAATATCACTGGGTTGATCACAAAACTAGGTAGTATTTATATATATCATTTCTATTCATCGCAAGTCATTCGTCTAGCTAACCTATTACGTTAAACTAGTATTTACTCTAATATTTTCTGCACTTGAGTGAATCTTCTATGGACAGAATGCTATACATCATTTCTTGTGGGACTATCTACTGACCTGTAGTTGCATAGTGAAACAAAGAATTACAATATGATAAATATATTTTTTTTAAAACAACAAAACAAACAATCCAAGATTTGACTACTGACTAATTTCTCCCCATTTTGGTTGAAATTTTCTTGAGACATTTTGCATGCAAGTTTAAGAGTTGATAGTTACAATCCTCAGCGACCTGCTTAGCTCATTATCTAAACATTTAATAACGCCAATGACACAATTACAGAGTGCAAAGTCAACAACAACAAAAAATTTATATTTAAAAAAAACATTTATACATTTAAACACATCTGCAAACAATTATTAACCCTGCGATTTCTTAAACTGATTCTTTTGAAAAGTAAAAGCCAAAACCGCATAACACTTTGCTCTCATGTAGCCAAGCTCCCTTATATAATAATATCATTGAGGGGCTCATCGCTGATCAAACATCAGTTGCCCGTCACAGCCTATAGGATGGCAGAAAAACAACTTGAGACTTCACATTAAATGTTTGACTTGACTCAAAATTGAAAATAAAACATGTTTGATGATACCTGCAATTTTATGGAAATAATAAAGATCCACTATAAATTCATTGTATGAGGAACCCTTACAGCATCATTTATTTACATTTGGCTTCTTCCAATACATTTTTGTATGTTCAGTAGGCCTCCTATAAATTTTGAAAAAAAAAAGGATTTCAACATTTAAAACAATCTTTAGGATATGGAACATTATGGTATGGAGAAATCAACATAGATCTGAATATACACATTGTGTTGTCAAGATTGTATAAGTAAATTGTATTAGCAAAACAAACCTTTTTCATAATTTTTATCATACAGTTGTCTGCCATGAATATGAATTATAACTTGATCATTTGGGTTAAATTTCTCACTAACAATACACTTTATTCAACTAGCACATACACATTAAAAACATTATTGATATGTAACTTCTACTAAAAGCTCTGTATATAATGATGGTTTGTTGATATGTTTTAAAATGATAACCCATCATAAATAATAACTCTCTAGGTATGTGTGTATGGCTGTGACGCTGTGTTGGATACACGCAAAAAATAAAATTCTCGGAAGTTAGCACTATAAAGTGAGTTACTTGAATGCATGTTTTGTTGAGCAGATGGGAAGCTCATGCAAAGCAGCTGCCATTGTTTGGCAGTTTATTTCTAGTTTTAAATAATTATATTAAACTGATGACAACTAAAATAATGTTCCTAATGCCTACAGCTTTACAGTTGACTATCATATGTAAAGCATACACAAATTACCATTCTTAATCACAGAACTGAATAACCCCAGGCTGCACAATGGCAGCAAATGGTTTTTTTCTTCAAATAATAATTTAATATGCAACTTAAGTTACCAAGAAGAGAGGAAGACATTGACTAAACTATCACAATTTTTAGATCTACAACACTCAAAAAATTGATAAAATATATAGAAATATTTGTAGGTTTCATTACCTTTCATTGAGTGCCATTTAACATCCAACAATTGAATTGTATGAAAATATATTTATATATAGATATATAAAATCTTTTTCTTTTTTTGACACAGAGGAGAAAAAAAAAACACCAATACTCATGAGAGCAAAAACAAACTAATGGTTTCTAATATTTTGTATAGTATTTTCAAATTCTTTCTTTTTGATACAATTATCACAGTCCCAACAAGTCAAAGCTTGAAGAATATAACAGGAACTATCATTTTTTAAGAAAGTGTTATTTATAGAAAAATAATTTCATATCTTGGTTGAAGCCAATAACGTTTTATTTTTTTTTCATTTTCAGGCCTCTAATAACTAACTGAAACCTCTTTCTAATGATGGACTATACATTTTTTTTAATGATGTCATGATTCAATTAGAATTACAAATCATCAAAATGATAATACCATTCAGCCTTGCTTTCTCCTTTTAAAAATAAAGTAACACTCCGTACTAGTTCCATCACACTTGTGTAGCAGACAAAGGCCAGATACTAAATTTATCAAACCCAAAAGAGCATTTTCTCTGTTACAAGCTATTCTCTAAATATTTTATACTTGTTTAGTACTATTTGTTAAAACGTCAGTTGTTTGGAGCAAATTGAAATCATTTGTAACAGAATAAGTATGGATAAAAGCATTTAAAAAGCAAACAATAATAAAAAAAAACCTTATGACAGTGTTATGTGCAGTGCTAACAAAAGTAAGAACACAAGTTATGTGAAATTAGTGCATAAAATTCTGAACAATTAAATTTAAAAAAAACCACCGAAACCTTAAAAAGCTTAACATGAAAAAAAACAACAGACTAAATGGTTTGTTTAAAAATATGTCGCATTTTCCAAAGTATTTGATAATGCCATTAGATTCTATTATTTACCTGTCAAAAGTAAAGGACTATTGTTTATATGAGAAATATTTATAGCACCATACCAACAATTTTACATGTCCTGATTTTAACTAGAGATCTCAAAATTTGTCTCAATTAGGCATACCTTTAAACATTGCTTAATTTATACATAATCTTACTAAGAAAAATAGACAAATCTACTGTTTATCTCAAACAGGTATTCCTTTAAACAATGCTACATTTATTTATATTTAATCTGCTCTACTGCAGACCACTATAAACGTATGCACATAAAGAAGAAATACAAATAAGGCCAAACTGCTCACAGTGGTGTTTGAATATTTTTTTTCCTCACTTTACTTTGTAAAATTACAATGAGAGAGAAACACTGCAAGTTTACAGTCATCACCAATCAGTTAATCTGATGTAAACTTTTATTTGTCAAATGAAGTCTTCACAATTTCATGCTGCAGCAAGTAGTTTATACAAGTAGCTGTTTAAGAACTTCATGCTTAGAATTGGAACACATTCATATTTTAAGTTAACCCTTTGGATACAGGGGTCTTCTGCTGCAGAAAAACTAAGCAAAATTAGCTATTGTTTGGTTTTTGAAAACTGCATGCTTTAAGATCAACTTTAACTTTTAACATTAAGTTGTTATGATAACCTATTCAAACAAACTCACCTTTGAATGAAGACTTAGAATATGCAAATCAAGGTCATTTTTAAAGTAGGGCGGACCCCAAAGGCATCAAAAGGGTTAAAAGGAGTTTGTATTTAAACACTCCCTGGTTTGTCTCAATTTTAAAAATGGTGATTAAAGATAACATGTTTGTCATTGACTAGTTGCTTCTGTTTATTTATTTTTTTAAACAGAATAGAGTGGCATGCAAGTGCAGATCTAAATGATAATGTCACGGCTGTGATAGAGATAAATATCACTTGCTGATCAATGCAATATAAAAATATTACTTTTAAAATCTACATCCTGTTGCTACATGGTGACTGACTGAGTGTGGAAACACAAGCATGTAGGAGAGTATGTACATTCTTACCCATACAGAGAGAGAACACCAGTGTGCAGAAAGACAACTTGTGTGAATTAGCAAGCATGGCAAAACAACAATTTGAGCAGGATTATGTGTACACAATAAAATACCTAGTGGGGAATCATTATGTATTCCTAAGTCAATCCGACTCTAGTTTTCATTAACATGGCATGCACTAAAGCAGTTCTACATCTATTCCTTGGTAATTATATAGAAATATATATCATACATCATTTGACTTGTTTACATAATAGATAAATATATGATTATATCTCTCAACATTTCAATATCAAAGTTTGATCATTTGACTCTGAAACCAAATACATTGAGCAGACTTTGAATAAAAAAGTTATTAAGAAATTGTCAAGATACTTTTGCTTGCCTGGATAATCAGTTTTTACAAAGCGTTTACAGTGTCTACATTTCAGATAATTCAATTTATTGAACATAACTTCATTTCATCATAGATTGCGTTATATAATTTCTGAGACTGTTTTTATTTATATGTTTATACAAAAATTAAAGAATAGTTAAAGTTACAAAAAATATGTTTGGTCAGATTTTGTCTTTTTCTTTTTTTTGTAAAGGACGGTTGAGTTAGTAGCCAGTGAGAGATCTTTGCTGACATTAAATGTGATATGCATAATAGGCATTTTTTAATATTGGTCAGTCATAAGCAACAATTATCAACAATGAGGGGCAGTTTTCTTCTTGGATTTATACTAAAATTTTAATTTTTTTAGTAAAAATAGAAGGTGTGTTGGGGTTGGGGTGGAAAACAAGTTTATCCTGTCAAAGAAAGTTATACATTTTTTCCAATAATGAGTAAGTTACCATTTGTCTTTTCAAAGAAATTTTGTCAAATTAAATACATTAGAGAGTTCAGTGTTAAGAACTAAACATAATTTTGCACATTTTCAAGAAATGAACATTTCCAATGCCAACATATAAAGTTCATTAATGTTAAGAACTTTTTCCAATAAAATGGAACTTAAGCATAATAATTTGTTCACATCTGCACCACCAATTATATCAATTGAAAATCAACTCGCCTTAAATTATTCCTTGCTACAAATCTTTTAAAGATAGCAATTCAATAAATTGAATTTATATATTATAAAAGCAACCTGTTGCTTTTTTAATTATGTAATGGAGCTACGTTTTGGATAACTCAATTTGTTTGAGTTGCTGCATAAGAATAAATTACTTTCAATGAGTGTTCTCGATCTTATTACCTGTTTGCCGGGGCATTTAAACAGCCAAAAGTCAAATGTAAATAGAAACTGGTTTTAAAAAATATGCAGAGGAAGAAGATCCATTGCATCTACATAAAAGGGGTTTGGGGTGGGTGATGTGAAGGGGAAAGAAACCTAAAAATCACAGAATTCACAAACACTGAAGTAAATCTCCCCTGCACTGATGTCAAAATATGACACCATTAGACTACAAACAAAAGCCCCAAAATTTGGTACTTTGAAAAGTGAGAAAAATGGATTGCACAGTAGTCACATCAGATTATCCCAAACATAGCAGATCTGAAAAAAAATGGTCACTGGCATAAACAATACAATGAAATTGCTCTCTGTCATGGGTTAAAGGGTGCAGAATGTTTCTAGCTGTATCACAGATGCATCGACCTTAATTTTTATATACAAATATATAGACTTTTGAAAAAGCTGAATGAAATCTTGATACTTTCCTTACGCCCATTTTCACCATTGCAACAATTGAAGAAAACATTTTAAAATTAATTGTTTTTACTATGTAAAAAGATTAGTTACACATTTATGTAGAGAATATTTTTACTTTCATGTATTCAAATTAGTGATGTTTTAAAAAAAAAAAAGAAATAACTTTACAAAATAAGAAGGAACTTTCACTTCCTTCATTTGATTAAATTATTTTAGATTAAAATAATAAAATTATGCAGGGCCTATTGTAAATACAAAAAGTTTTTCCACTGAGATTTATGATGACCACGCATGTTTAGAAGAATCTGATTAAAGCTATCACCAAAAATTTTTCCTTATTTTAAAAAAGGACAAAATACTGACAGGAAACATTTTGCACTGTGCCCACAACAGATCTTGATATGTGAAGAAACCTTCTTGAAAACAATCAACTTGCAGGGTTTGCTACTAGATTAGTGGTTCTCAACATTCTTAATGCTGCGACCCTTTAATACAGTTCCTCATGTTGTGGTGACCCCCTACCATAAATTTTTTTTCGTTACTACTTCATAAACATGTGTTTTCCGGATGGTATTAGGCGCTCCCTGTGTAAGGGTCATTTGACCCCCCAAAGGGGGCGTGACCCACAGGTTGAGAACCACTGTACTAGGTAGTTACTGATTAATGAATGTAATAGTCTCAGAATTTTCATCAGAATGAGTACTCATTATTGTCCAGCAAGAATAAGTTATTAAATCTTCATTTTTACTTTAGAGCCAATGAAATAAGGAACAGCTCCAAATACATATACATAATGTTACAGATAATTTGAAGTTATAACCGACATCTTAGAATGATTTAGGCAAGATCTCTTAACAAAAGATTCAGATCTTTTCTACGTATTACAAATGCAACTCTTTTGTCAGCAAAAAAATTGTGTGAAAATTATTATAAACAAGACTAACCCCACCCGCCCCACCTGAAGCCATCAATTGTGTAATTAAACTTTTAAAGTCAAAATTGTTGCATTATACAAATATATTTGTAATTCATAATAGGATCCCCTTGCTTCATTCAGCTGGTTATTACGACACTTAATATTTGCACTGTGGTCATTTCATTTCACACTAAGAAAGGTTGGGAAATAACTATTGATATGAACAAATAAATTCTTATTCATGTTCCTGATGTATAAAAAAATGCACTTTGTAACAAACTTCAATGACAACTTAAACTTCAATCCCCATATGTAAACCTTTACGTCATATAAATACAAAAAATATTTATGTAAATCGCCATCACAACTATGGTCTACATAATAATAATTGATAACATTTCAAGATGAAGAAAAAGTTAAAAATGCAAATATAACCACAACAGCAACTCTAATGTCAGAATCAAGTCAAAACAACACACTACCCGCTACATCGGCTACTACTAGAAGCACACTAATATCTAATGATCACCGCAAAGCTAAAAAAAACAGATCACATGCCCGAGACAGAGGTCTTCTAGCTCTCAGAATTGAAGCAAGTTACGTCAATACAAAATACACCAACAAAGATTTCACTGATAACAGTAAATGAAAGATGTCTGCCCGGTACATGTCAGTAAATAGTAACAACGGGTGATGGGGAAAAAATGTTTCAAAATATGAACAGTCTGCAAAAAAAAATTAAAATCATTAATATAGTTATGAGTCAATTTAATTAACTTGATCTAGAACATTTTAATATTATAAAAATTAAACTAATTTTATTTTTAGCTAAGCATCTATCATCCCATTAAAAAAAATAAAATAATTATGTCATAGATATGAAAGTCAAATACTTTGTCACAGTCTACTTATATGCTCTAAAAGAAGCACCAACAATTGACGCCACCAGTATCTAATCAAATGAAAATACAATATTTGCTTTAAAATAACCAGACGGCTCACCACAACAGCCAAGTTTATGGTTCAATACAACACACATACTATAAGAATTTAATAAAAATTCATCTTATTCTCCCATTGGAAAAATGGGAGAATAAGATGAAAAACACAACAAAAAAATAAACACAGAAGATGACCGTTCTACAAGTCAAGTTTACATGTTAGCGTTTCATGCGGAGAGTCACAGCAGCATTTCAATCACATTACAATTCAGTTTGCATTTATTGTGTTGCTCTGTTTATAAACCGAGCCCAACAGATTCTTGGCTATTCTTTGAGCTTACGTTTGGCAGCACACAACGCACCACCCCCCCCCCCCAACACCAAAGGCAACCAAAATGTGGAAAATACATCGAAAACAATTCCAGGGGCAAGGGGGACAAAATTTCTGCATTTTTAAAAAATAAACCACTAAACTAAAAAAAACCCCCCCACATCAAAGGGCAACCAAATTGTGTAAAATAAGTGTAGACAGATTCAGGGGGCAGGGGGAACAAATTTCTTGCTTTTTTAGAATATATACACTTAAATAAAAACAAGTTGTCATCTCCCAACACATATAATAATAATGTGCGTTCCTACCCAGTTAATTTTTTGTGATGCATACATTCAATGGTATTAAAAAAATTTGTTTCTATTTTGTTTTTGTTGATAGTTAGCCAGGAAAAGTATTTTAACAAATCACTGCATTAATCAGATCCCCAGATAAATCAGATCACAATTCAAGCTGTAAGTCAATATTTTAACAATGGAATGTCTAAATTAAAAAAAAAACGAACTTAAAACAAAATAAATTAAAAAACCACAAAAACAATTCAAAACAATTTTTGATGATTATTACCTCAAATGTAATTTTGTTATATTGAAACTAATAATACTTTCTCAGACTTTCTGTGAGACAGATTAAATTATTACCACTGCTAAATCAATTTAGTGCTATATAATTGTACAAAAATTTAAAATGGTAAGGACAAAGAAGTTTAGAAAAATAAACTTTGCAGTGTTGATCTCTGGCTAATTTTAATTTGCTATCATTATCTTACAGTCTCCACTTCATCCTTGTTGATCAGATCTTGTGTTGCGTTTTCTGTTCCCATCTCCTCGGTCCCTTCTGTCTTTGACTCCACTGTTTTAACCTGGGCAGGTCCCGCAATGGCCTCTGTGTTGACATGTAAGACCGTGTCAAGATTGGGCAAGTTCTCTGTGTTGGTGGGTGTTTCTTCCACAGCAGCGCTGGACAGAAGTTTTGTGTAAGGGCTAAGATCAGCACCAGCCTCTAGTTCTGTTATGGATTCCTGGCATAGTCTTGGGTTCCCTTTGTCTGCCATTTGTAGGGCCACCCACTGGGCAGTTCGGGCAAGGCGTGTGTGGCATGAAAGGTCAGCTATACTTGCAGCCAGGGCTGTAACATCTGAAATTAAGAGAAAATTCCCCTCCAAATTTATTATGTTTATTTATATTGGCTGTTGAATTATTTCTTTTTCCCACCCCTTCCTTTGCACTTTTTGAACTTGTATTTGAAAAAATAAATAAATAAATAAATAAATCAGATTTTTAGCAATTATGAATGATGATTACAAAATCTATACTCTCAAATATACATTGCCGTAAGAGTTGGTTTAAAAAATAAGCAAGCAAACTATGCAACAGAAATTATTTATAGCTTGTAAATTTACAGGTAACATCAACTGATGCAGTGCCATACCTTTATCATCTGGTTGGCGAGGCACTCCAGCCCTCTGCCGGTTGGCAGAGTTGACAATCTCATCTTTCCTGCTTGACTGCACCTTCTTGATGCTGTCCAGCCAGGCCCCCATTGTGGCATGAACGTTGGGATGGATGGTAAGTGATCGAAGTTTTTCCATCTTGTCTATTAGAGTGATGATCTAGTACAAAAACAAAAGAATTTTTACTCATTCTGACGGCTTCCTTATCAAAAGAAAGACAACAGCTGAAGACCAAACAAGAAATTGGGACTTAAAAATACCAATTGCTCACTTTCAACGTTGTCATTGTGCAAAAATTTAAATAAAGAAACTATTGCAGCCTTTTTCTTCAGTCACCTTCCTGATTTTCCCTCTAGTTATAACTTTATAGGTCTATTAACAGTTGACTTTTGCAGGCTTTTTTTGTTGTGGCCACTTTCAGCATCATTGGAGGATTTTCTGCTGAGAGCTTAACTCATCCACTAAGTATAGCTGGACTGTCAGGGCTACTTCACCCAGTTCCTTGTCTTTATCTGGAATGACAAGGCTACTTCACTCTGTTCCTGGTCTATAGCTGGAATGACAGGGCTACTTCCCCTAGTTGCTTGTCCATAGCGGGGATGCCCCAGACGAGTTAGAAGCCACTGTCTCTTGGTTGTGAGGCAAATGCCTTACTGCTCCGATGTGAACACTTATAATCAATCTTACCCTGGCATGTTCCCTGAAGGAGTCCACTATCAATCGATCAACACGGGATGGGCTGTTGGGCAATCTTGGTATAGGGATGGCATTTGTGCTGGAGACTTTCTTCCCTGGATTCTGCCTGGCCAGCTCAGCTTCAGTCTAAAGTTTGGGGATGGTATATCAGAGTTGATTAGGGTGAACATAATATATATATGTTAATTTTATAGTACCAGTAACAAGAATAAAGTGAATCAGGTAAAGTGACTTGGAGTTTCTTGGCTGAATGTCTACTCATACTTATCCATGGGAGTACATCACCCGCTTCATTTTTAAGCCCTTCTACTCTACTTGACATGAGCCAGTTGTGCCAAACTTTGGACTACTTCAGGTCAAGTTAAACGTAGTCCACTTTTACTTTAAGGTAAACACAGTCCTTGACATGGTCTTCTGTCATATCAGCCCTAAGCCAAGAAAGTTGAAATTAAGCTGGCAACTTAGTGCCACAATCTCAAAGTGATCATTGATTGGTGTTAGACTTTATGCTCCGTCCGTCATCATTCAGATTTCATTAAATGTGACCAATGAGCAAAGGTTGAGGAGTTCACAGGAAAATAGCAATCAAGCTTAACCGTTCACTGAATGTAATTAATTTCACAAAGGGGCATTTATCAATGATCATTTTTTTGTTTCCATGAATGAATAAAAAGTGTGGACTGACACCACAAATGAAGCACACTTAGTTCTTTTGACCCCTTTACTGTCTAGAGGTAAAGAGTATATTTAAAAAAAAAAAACTTTACACCTCTTAGAACAGGAAACAAAATAACCCTCATGATTATACCCCACACACACACACACACCACCACCCCACCCCACCCCCATCTCTTACTAAATGAAACAATGCAGATGTCAATTTATGAACCAACCTTTTTTCTTTCCTTTTCCACTGCCTTGAACTGCTCATAACATTCTTCAAGTTTTGTATGAAGCTCATTTGAAGGCCCACTCCTGAAACATGCAAAATTTAAATACATGGTCATTTGGATTTTGCATCAATGTTTTAGTTAACACTAATGATTTAGTGCTGGGTGGCCGAGAGGTCTAAACTGAGCAAATCTCAAGTTGATGGTCTGGAGTTCAATCTCCACCAAAGCCCAGTCAAGCAAAAACATCACCGGCACTCTGGGTGGATGGGACTTGTTAACCTTGAATGGCACCTCATCTAAGAGAAGGAAACTGTGAATTCAAACCCGGAGATGGGAGTCCCGTAAGTGGATAACATTGGTACAATGAAACAATCCGACAACTCCTGCAACGCCACTGGTGTCAAGCTGTATCATCCACATGAAGTTCCCTTGGGCTTATCCAGCGGCGTGGAGGGAGGCCATTTGCTGTTGGGAACCAGCTTGTAATCCTAGAGGAATAATCCCAGGCCTTGTGGAATTCTTCCTGTTAAGTCCACACCATCGTCATATCGTCACACTGTGATGGACGGATGTCAGCAAAAAAAAAAGCAATGATTTAGACCAGGGGTGGCCAACCCAAAAGTCTTTGCAGGCCACTTTGATGCCAAGTAAAACATTCGGGTGCGGTAAGTTAAGCACGCCTTACATTAAAATAATTAAAATTAACACCCACTAAATGGTGTATGGAATTGTTTATCTACTCTTAAATTGCACATTAAGAAACGCTAAGTGACAAAACAGAAAACAAAAAAATGTGATATATTTGGCCACCCTGACTGAGACTTTACTGGATAATTCATTTTAACTATCCAACTCTTCAAACGATATAAACTTTTATCAAATGAATAAATAAATTAATAAATTTTTTTAAAAATCTAAATATAAATTAAGTTGAATATTATAGAGATGTTTTTGATTTTTTTTTGCATGATCATTTCTGTGTGAGATGGAAAGGTTTCAGGAGCCAAAGAATCGATATACTGAGACAAACTGGGCAGTGCTCAATGTCGTACTAAGGGTCGGGAGTCAAGTTAAAGCCAGGAGGACTAATGCCAGGAGTGTTGAATGTGAAAAAGAAAAAACTCAACCATGCCTAACTGTACCTGAAGTGTCTAAAGTTTGGCACAAAAGGGTGAACTCCCAGCAGAGGAAAACTCCCGGGGTCATACACAATGTCTCCAACAAATGGGGGGGTCAGGTGGGTCATGTGATCCAGGGGAATGAACTCCAAGCCATCACGACGCAGACCTGCGTTGTGCGCCGCAGCATTCATCAGTAAAGCAGCTGCACCGGGATGGATTGTGTTCAGCACTGGCACATTGCCATGAGCTGTGTTTAGCAGGCCGGCTGGGTATCCTGGGAATGAAAACAATTTCAGCAATGTTTAGTTCACACTACAATAAAAGCCGTTGGAACTACTTTTGATTTACTTTTTTAATGTGTTGCTTCAATTGGTAAAAAAAACACACAAAAAACGGTACCGTGGGTTTGGAGTCAAAATATCTATCACTTTTCCCACTATGGTGATTAATCTTTCATATAAACATTGATCACAATAGTAGTAATGATTAATTTTAAAAATGGTTCATGATCTTAAGGTGCCATCCATCAATGACACAAATTTTATCTGAGAAAATACCAGAGCATCAATTATAAAGAGCTGTTAACCATAAATACTTTAGAAGTTTCATTTAATCAAATTGAACTGCATTGAGTGCAGTCAAACTGAACTTGGAGTGCAGTTATACTGATCTATGATACGGTCAAACTTAACATATTTGAACTTGTACAATCTAGCTGGTGCAATAGTGTTCTGTTGTGATAAGAAATTGGATCCAAACATTTGAACCAGCTAAATGAAAATGGACTCAGGTTCTAAAGCAAACAAAGCCGATGTTATGATAGCTAATGACCTGCAGGGTTTTGTAACAGGGTCTGGTGCAGTATTTGATGGTATGCGGCCTGAGCCCTTGGGTCACGCAGCAGGATCTCCTCCAGGAGGCGCTGCTTGTCGGACTTTGAGGGTTCTCCAACCTGATCAGCGTTGACTTGAGTCAAATGATTGAGGTTACGGGCCGTGTTGACATGATGACCTGATTTCAATGGTTAACACAGGAAGACAAAAAAACAAAAAAAAAAACATTGTTTTAACACAGGAATACACACAAAAAAAATCATTTTTTTAATCAATTGAGACAAAGTTCATGCTATCAGCTTGAAAAAGATCATGGTAAATATATTGTGGATCTAAAGCGTACTATTGTCAACCATTTGAATTGGTTATCACCAAAAAGTTTCCTGCAAAATTTACTCAGACATTTTAAGGATGTAAAAACAACTTCAGACCATACAGCATTATTCGTTTCCAAGCTAGCAGTAATTATGTTTTCATATAAAAATGACACTAATCAAGCATTTTATCTGTTTATTAAATGCCCTTATGAAATTTCTAATTTCAAATGTTTAAAAACTATAACTTCCATAGCAAAAGAAAACAACTTTTGTAACAAGATAACTACTTAAAACTGACCTGTATTATAATGGTGCCCATGTGTGGACATTGACCTGGCTTGTCCCATTCCCATGCCATTGTTAATTCCAGCTGGCCCAAACCTATTTAAGCCTGGGATGTTGGAAAACACAGGTGCAGCTGAGTTGATAAATGCATATGGATTCAAGGTTGGACTGTATGAAATGGCACCTGGGTTGAGCACGTTGGTCATCTGGACCCCATTGCCCAGATGTAATACCTGCTCAGGTAAAAAAGGTTTTCTGATCCCGCCCTGCTTGTGATGCTGTTGCTGCAATCTAATCTGCTGCTGCAAATGATTGAAAATTTGCTGCTGCTGAAGCTGTTGCAACTTTTGCTGCTGCTGTTGTTGCTGCTGCAGCTGGGCCTGGTGGTTGTTGAGCCTCTCTCTGAGTATGGCTGCAGCCAGGACATTGTGGTCAATGGAAGCTTGAGAGACCACAGGTACGGAACTGTAGCCCATCTGGCTAGTTACTGATGGAGGTAAGTTGCCCATGGACACAGGAGGCCTGTTGTCGTTGCCACTTGTTCTTGTATAGCCATCGTTGTGCCCATCAGATGAGCCACTGTTACTGACAGCTTTGTTGTTGTGAGTGTTGGTATTTGCTTTAGGGGTGGCCTCTGCCTCCATTGAGGCAATGTCCAGGTGGGGTGTACCTCTGCACAAGCTGAACATTGACTGATTTCTGTCAAGGCAGGTTGTTTTGTTGTTGTTGTTGTTATTGTTGGCAGTTGTGTTGCTGTTGGTAAACAAGTTTGGAGATACCACATCTGACCAGGTGCTGACAATGCTGTGGTGAGTTGTGGCCACAGGCGTTGACATGCCAGTGTTGATATGCAGAGGTTGCAAGTAATTAGATGACTGAAATGAATCAATTTAGTTATTTTGAAATAATTACAAACATTAAACAATAATATTACTACCCTTTGAGTAAAAGAAAAAAAAAATCAAGCATTGTCTTTAATCAATTGTAAATATTTTTGCATGAACAATATTTTTACACCAATATTTTTAACCGAAAGAAATAAAAAAAAATTATATACCATATTTAGAATCTTTTATGTAGAAAGTTTTATAAATTTGACAGTCTTAAACATTCACTATCAATATAGATTTAAACCAATTTAAAAAAAACAACATTATAATTGAATAACTTTTCTCATAACCTTAAGAGTTTTATGTCTTTAAAAAAAAACATAGTTAAGATACATCAATTAAAAAAATCAGTGATTTAAATAAACATAGTTAACATTCATTCATTTAGAAAGAACGTTATTTTGTTTCAAAATCAGTTATTTAAAAAAAATTAAAATATATATATATATAATAATTTAAGAAAAAAAAAAAAAAGCTAGAATGAGGCCATTTTTCCTCAGTGACACTATTTTGTATAGTAATTACAATACAACTATGGGACCAAAAAAACCTACCTGAGGGGGAGATGCTATATTCAAAGGTGAAGAAGCTTTCCTTATGTATGAAGATGTTGGAGAGGGGGACATTGAAGACATTGAAGAAGGGGAGGGAATATAATCAGGGTTAAAGGTGAACTTTGACCCATCATCGTTAGCCAGCTGCTTGTAGGGAGAGGACGACAGATAGGACTGCTGGACTCCGCCACTGGAAACTGATGAATACTGAGGGTAGTCGGTCATGGGGGAGTCGTCAGGACTGAAAGACGAAAGCTGACTCGTGCTAGATTTTACCTAGAAATTGGAGAGGGAAAAAAATTGGTGGCGAGGGATGAGAATCACCGTTTTGCGTCAACTTGTTGTGATAGTGAGGCTGAGTGGTATTATTACATAGATTTGTGATTGGATGAAAGATAGGCCCATATATTTAATATACCCAATATACCAACTACCCAGGCCTTCAAAACTGCACTCAAAACATATCTTTTTAAATTATACTACCCTGACTGATTCCCCTCCTCTGACCGATAAACGATCTTGATGGCTGCCGTCCATGGTTTGCCTTGTAAAAGTTATGTGGTGGGATGGGTGAATATACATTGCTGTTCTTTATTTCATAAATGTATTTTATTTTAATGTCATGATTATGTCTCTTTTGATAAAATTTTTATGTACAGCGCGGTGAGCCCAGCCCTAGGCTGGGGTACCGCGCTATAAAAGACATTTTATTATTATTATTATATAAAAACTGATATCTTATTTTACCATTTTGGCTGAGAGTGGACAAAACTAAAGGATGAATGTGTTTCATCTACAAAAAAATTTAATGGCATTTATGCGTTGCTTCAGAGGTTCCGAAATGCAGTGCTCTGGGATCCTCAAAGGGCCGTCGGCAAAATATTACTGAGTTTTCTTAATTTTATTTACATTTTCACATTATCTGATTCGATGCGACATCTATTGGACGTAGTGTAAACCAGTAGCTTATTGAAACAAATTGATCGTAGAAACCTCTAAAAATGGTTACTAGATTAAGCTCTACAATAATAACATTTTGTTTATTTCACCTGGTCCTTAAATAAATAAAAAAAAAATTCTGTTTTGAATTGCACTTTTTATAATTTGAGAAACCTGGATTCAGCAAGTGCAAAGATAATGAGAAAATATTTTGAGCCACTGCATTACATTTAAATTGTTTCCTTCCAACACCATTTTAGAGTTTTAAAATTCATTGGAAGCAGTCTTGTATCTTTTCTAATGCTGCAAGAATGAAAATTGTTATTCACTAATCTATGAACAGCTATTATTTTCAGAAGGTTTTCATGTGCACAAACAAATTATTTGTTTTAAAGTCGTATCTCTGTTAATTTCCTTTAATTTTTCAAAGGGTTCTAAAACCATCATTGGCTTTTGAAAAATAAAAGACATGTGAGTGTTATAAGGAATTCTGAAAACTATAAAATAGCAGGAAACAAAAAGAAAATCTCAAAATTTTAGGTAGATGCTCACCTCATGAGGGAGGGGTATGCGTGGAGGGATAGGTGAGAGCATCTGTGGGGAGAGGCTGTCCGCTGAAGAAAATGAAAGTGGGACGTGTCTGCTCCGAGTTGGGGTGGAGGGATTCATCGGCGATGCACTGGTTGTTGGGGAAAGCAAACTCTGATACGAGATCTGGTTGACATGGCACGGGCCAGTTGCCATGTTGTCCTGGTGTGTTGTGTTCTGTGGTGAGAGGAACTTCCTGCCAGAATAGTCTTGTAGAAGGGAATAGGTGCTGCCGACCTGACTCCTGCGTCTTAACGGTGGGGACATTGTCGACACGGCCGGTGAGTTATCCGGCTTTGAAAACTGGGCGCTGATACACTCCATGCTCCTGGAAAACTCTGATCGTGACAGGTTCTGATTCCCATAGAAAGATCTGTCCATGTGAGGTACATCCAGGCTGGCGGTTTTGTTGCTGAAAACATCCGTCTGGGAGTAGGGACTGGGTCGACATGGCTGGGACTGCTGCCAATGGGGCTGGGTGTTGGCTTGTCGTTGTTGAAAGTTGTCATTGGTTAAATCTACATGACGTTGAGAGGAAGCTGCCATCATGTTGGGCTGGCCACTGCCCAGTGTTGTAGAAGTTGGTGTAAAATTTTGCAGAGGGGAACCAACCCCTGTGGATAGGTTGTTGTTGTTGTAACTGTTGATCCCATTTGGGCCCCCAGTAGGCATCGCATACTTTCCAGAGCCCAAAGTATCCACATCTTCATCCCCAAACAGAAACTTGCTATCATTCTGAAGTTGGATTTCCTGGATACACTTTTGCAAAAAATCCTCAGACACCACAAAATCAGGCACGTCAAGCATCTCCACAGTCTGAGGATCTAAGATGAAACCTTCTCTGAAGCTGGCACTGCCGTCAAGATTGGGGATAAGGTTTCCCTGCTGTTTATAGATGTTGTTGTTGTTGCTGCTGGCGGCAGATCCAAAGCCGGGTAGATTTGAAGAGGTGTAGGTGCCGAGATGCTTATTGCCATTGTCGTCCCAGAACTGTTGCGGAGGGGGCGGCTGAGAAATCCTGTGATCGCCGCCCTGTTTGTAAGAGCCGCTGTAGCTGAATGGTGAGCTGGGGCAGGAGGCTGGGTAGGAGATGGGGTTGGAGGCTGAGTGTGGATGCAAGAGGCCAACGCTGCTGGGTAGAGGTGAGAGGGAGGACATGCGACCGCCAGGTGGTGCTGTCAAACTGGAAGAATAAAAAATACAAACATTTTAATTCATTTACTGAAAAACTCAAACCTTCAACCAAACCTTCTCATATCATTTCGTTTGAGCAATTTACTGTCATAAGGAAATATATCACGCATGAGGAATATGTGAGGAATATGTTTTCTTTAAAAAAATTATTAGGAGTCTTAGTACATGGTAATGCCTTAATATAAATCAGGAAGGACAGTGTAGGATTTCACAGCCAAATTCTATATTAAAACTTGAATATCTCTATTAAGAGTTTGATTGCATTTAGGGAAGAGCTATTCACCGTTCAGAGGAAAAAACTAACACTAAAAGAAACAAGCACTTACTGAGTTCCCAGCCTGCCACGGTCAGATGCCAAAAACTCATTCATGCCCAAGGGTCCCATGTCAGGCGCCTGGTTGTCATCATCCACAATTTTGTTGACAAAGGCATCAAATGCTGCAAACTTGTCACTGGATGAGCTGTTACCCAAGCCGAAGGGGTCAGAGGTAGAAGAGGTCATGACATCTGTAGCCTCGAACCCGCCACTGTAGTCGTCCATCTCTGTGTTTGGCAAGTTAGCAGAGCACGTCCCTGTGTTCCAACATGAGATAAGTTACACTGTGCCACACTGAGAAGTTGCCGAACTGACCAGGATCAGAAATAACCTCTTCCATGGTTCTTCAAATCTGAGGAACACAACAGAAATTACATTTTATCTATTTTAAAAATAATTCTTGACTGGCAACTTACGATAAATGAGAAGGATTCTCTGTATAGACTATAATCAGGATCCCACGCTAGTAGCAGAAATAAAGGACATGCTACGCTGGGCGAGACACTTAGAAAGAATGCTAAAAGACTGAGGAGTGAAGAGGTAGCACCACCAAAACACCCAGAGGAAATCGGCTCAAGGGCAGACCTAGGCTAAGATGGGTGGATGATGTGGAAAAAAGATCTACAGCAGCTGGGAATCCAAGCATGGAAAAGAAAAGCATCAGTTAGGCCTGAGTGTGGAAGGAAGTAGTGAGGCAGGCCAAACACTACATCGGCTGCAGCGCCACATGGACGGGTGGAGGATTCTCGAAAACATTTTAGAGGCACTCATCAGAGGAAATACGTTAGAGAAACTCATCATAGGAAACACGTTAGAGATACTCATCATAGGAAACACGTTAGAGATACTCATCAGAGGAAACACGTTAGAGACACTCATCAGAGGAAACACGTTAGAGAGACTCATCAGAGGAAACACAATTGTAAATTTCACGTATCCGTCAAAATATTTGGCTGTGGGCCTGTCTCAATACTGCTTGTTCCTTCCGTCTGTATCCTCCGTGAAACTAAAACGTTCTAAAAACCGAAGCATACCCAATGTCCCCGCCAAAGTGTTGATGAATAACCTTGACACCTTAGGGCCATCAAGGGCGGCCCAAGGGTGTCATGTGGAAGTGGCGCCAAATAAACAAAAATAAACAGTGTTTTAAATGTATTCCGGTGGCGCCACCCAAGTTAGATATGAATGCACACCAATAAATAATGGCTAGATTATCTACAAATAATCACTTTAAATTATTTTCAAAATATCAACCCATGGAACTGCGTTGCATATTTCAAAATCTGCAATTGCGTCCCATTTAAGTGTACTCACGAGTTCTGAAAAATTACATTTATGAAAAAACCCGTTATTTTCTATGGGTAATAACAGCTAATGTGTGTGTGTGTGTGAATAATTGTCTTGGCAATATTACAGAGTACAAGTGCCAGACCGAAAGCTTCAAATGTAATCCTTAACAGTGGCCGATTTAGGGAAATCAGACAAGCTATCAACGTATTTTACACAAAAAGAGAGATAGCATGGGATCACTGGCGTACGATAGTGCCAGTACTCTCAAGGGTAATGACGGAATCAAGTTAGAATAAGCTAACTAACACATAAAGAGAAGGGAGTACGACAGTGCCAGTATCCTCAAGGGCAATCATGGCTTCAAGTTAAAATACGTTATTAGTTAGATAATCTCGATTGAATATTTAATTATGTGGGGAGACAATTCTATGCACACAAAAAAACAACAACAACAACAACAGAACACAGGTACAACCGCAACTTTGATCTGACATGAGATGGAAAATTAGCTCTATGTTAGCCACTGCCACCAACACCAAGTATCTTCTTTCAAACTTTCAGTGGATTATCGATTCGTGCATTTTCGCAATCATTCTCGCATTTACAAACACGATTTCCAGCCCACCTCCCCCCACTACAGCCCCCCCCCCCCGTTTTACTCTCAATTTCAGCCAACGAATGGAAATTTCAAACTTTCAGTGGATTATCCATTCGTTCATTTTCCCAATCATTCTCGCATTTACCAACACGATTTCCAGCCCACCCCCCCCCACTACAGCCCCCCCCCCCCGTTTTACTCTCAATTTCAGCCAACGAATGGAATACCCATTGGACCGCCATGTTAAGCATTCTGTTCACGAGGGCGTGGGGGTTAGGAAGGAAAGGGGGGCTTCAGCTCAGATTCAACTAAAATCCTATTTATGTACTTGGCTAACCTCAGTTGGCATCGGCAGAGTTAGGGTTCATATCCACCACCCCACACGTGATGATATAGGGTTCATATGCTCCATCCAGCCTGCATATCAAATAATGTTTGGTAATCCAGTCAAGTTGATAATACCAAGTATCATCATAAAAACACAAAGTCCAGAGACTTCGGTCACACAAAATGACTAAAAGAGGAAAACGACTAATTTTATTTTTTAAAATTCAGGCGAAAGCGAAGAGTGTTAGGTAAAACAAATAAATTTATGTCAACAACTGTTACACATTAAAAAAGACAACAACAAAGTGCTATTTCAACTATTTAAATGACTCGTAAAAATTAACGGAGACTGAACGCTTTTCCAGTGGCATGGCGTAGGTCTCCGGCGCCCGAGAAGTATTGCGCCCCATATTCCATTTAAACTCTGCGAGTCCCTTTAAAAATGACAAGGAGATGCTAAGGGTGAGGCGGAGGAGTAGTGTGAAACGGCAGGCAGGTCATTATGTAGCCCACATAACATACATTTCAGTGAATTTTCGTTTAACATCAGGAGTTACTTCGGTTCATTATGTTTTTCGATTGTAGGATGAAATTTCATTCAAAAGATATATTTAATGACGTTTTTTAAATTTTTTATTATGATAATACTAGCAATCGTAGTTATGTTAAAAAGATTTGACCATGAACATGATAATGTAATAGTTACTGGAAAAAAGTCATTGATAAAATGACACAAATCTATGGCTTATATAACATCAATATATCCAACTAGATATATGACACTGCAGAACTTCATCCAGTTAATTTATTCATACCACTAGTGGAAAATAAGAGGAAAACGTGTAGGTGTGTGTGGTGGGGGTGGGGTGACACATGAAACGTGTCTCACATTCCACTCCAACACAGTGTCACGTTTCAGAAAACAATACCAAAAAGACAATCCGTTTGTTGAAATATGCAGCGCAGCAAAAAATATTACGCCTATATGTATATTGATCTTATCAATTGCTAAAAAAAAAAAAGGAGCCACCCCCCTCTCCCCCGCGTCACCACACCCTCCATCCCGGCTCTCGCCATCCCGCATCATCCACCAGCATTCGTGCGAATGACGTGCGTCCAGGAAATGGAACAGCGCGAGACACTGAAGGAATGCAACGATTGATCCGACCAACTCACTCGGTGCTTCGAGCGATCCGTCCGGGTGTGAGCGGAGCGCGAGACATACACAGCCCGGGCGTAATCTTGTCCGCCGTCGCTTTAATAAGTCTTGTCTCCATTACTAAGCCCGTCTCTTTCAAACCCTTCATCCCTTCATAAAAATGTGTCCTCGCAGATTCGTAAGTCCTGTCACGCTGGCCCAGTCCCCGAAATAAAAGCAACCATTCAGGACTCTCCACTAAAGAATGCAGCTATGAAGCCTAGACTTTTACCAGGCATTTTTTCCAGGACATTAATACAAGTGTTAGATGCAATTTTACTTTAAGATCTGGACTCCAGCCCATACGCCGACCTAAGAATCCTCGACTTCATGACTCTGATCCTGCTAGAGTGTATCACTGTTAAATTAGTCATGATAGCATGTATTACTGTGTTAAATTAGCCCTACTAACGTATCAATGTGTTAAATTAGCCCTACTAGCATGTATCGCTGTATTAAATTAGTGTATTTTCACCCAACCCCTGGTACTTGACTTGAGTTCCACAGTTTATTTTCACCCAACCCCTGGTACTTGACTGAGTTCCACAGTTTATTTTCACCCAACCCCTGGTACTTGACTGAGTTCCACAGTTTATTTTCACCCAACCACTGGTACTTGACTGAGTTCCACAGTTTATTTTCACCCAACCACTGGTACTTGACTTGACTTCCAGAGTTTATTTTCACCCAACCCCTGGTACTTGACTGAGTTCCACAGTTTATTTTCACCCAACCCCTGGTACTTGACTGAGTTCCACAGTTTATTCTCACCCAACCACTGGCACTTGACTTGAGTTCCACCGTCTAAATCACCCCGTGTGTACATCCCTAAAGCCCAATAATGTCCTTGGACCGGAAGAGCACATCACACGGCTGCCTTGGTTCCGGTTGAAGGCGGAGACAACATCACATTTCATGTTCCCTCATTCAAAGGCCCCCTGCATGTCCACTTATTTAAGCCTTGCTCAACCGATTGACGACAGTGGTCCTCAAACATGGTTGAATAATTTAAGATGGAAACGCCTTGTTGGGTGAGCATGGTAAGGGGGCGAGGGGATTGCAGAGACCTACAAGTTCGGCGTAAACATAATGAAAATATGTCCAGAGAAAGAATATAAATAAACTTAGGTAATCGATATTTTGTAAAAATTCAAATAGCGTTAGTTTTAAGAGTCAGTGAGTGCCGAAATTCTGTATCAATTAAATATACAATGCTGAATACTGGACACATCACATTTTTAATTTTCCATTTTTTAGTCGGTGATTTCTCTCTCTAGTCTACAATCTGGCCCCATACACTCTACTTTACAACTATTTTTTTTTATTGTTGGATTTAGCAGTCCATATACTGTAATCAACATCTACCTTCATATTGTTAGATATAGCAGTCCATATACTGTAATCAACATCTATTTTCAAATTGTTAGATATAGCAGTTTAGGAGTCCATATAACTGTAATTGACAACTATTTTTATATTGTTGTATATAACAAAGGCCAGACTTATTTAAAAAAAAAAAAACATGACCATCGAAATGTGTATGGGAAAATGTTAAGCCCTTCTTGGCATATCAAGGAGACTTTTGTGGTGGTGTTTATTTCTTCAAAATATCAGGAATTCAGTGGACTGAAATAATATCCATTGTACGTCGCCACACCAGAGTAAGCTACCCTTGAATTTCAATCCTCTATTCAGTTCAGCAAATGGGGGAAGAGCGCCCGAGTGTAAAAAAAAATAATAATCTCCGATGAGGTCACCAGGGGGCGCCAACATTTGCAATTAAACGAAGTGGGCGAACTGCAATTAATCTTCTCCTTTAAATGACATTAAACAAACATCAGTTCAATTAGGTTGAGTGAAAAAAAATGCAACGTTTTCTTTGCTGGGAATACCATTAAACATTGGAAGCCGGGAAAACAAAGGAGACAAAAGCGGGCGTTGCTTTTTAAAAGTTCAATGGACTGTAATCAGATTATTCTAATTTGTAAAAACATAAAAGCTGAGAATTGGGCGAGCGGTGAAAAGGCGAGAGGAAATGGCCAAGGGATGAGATTGGGAGAAAGATAAATTGTGCGAGATATATAATAGGCAAAAGATAAACTGGGCGATATATTAAATAGGCAAAAGATAAAATGGGTGAGCGAGGCACCATTTTTATAAATTATATCAACCAAGAAAATATTTTGGGAGCCGAATGTCACTATGGAGTAGTCTCTCCACACCCCCCCACCCCCCAAAAAAAAATAAATAAAAATTATATATATATATATATTTTTTTAAAATAGCCGCATCTCTCTCTTCAAAGACACGCATGCGGCCAGGGAGCCTCAGACCACTGCTCCAACACACCACAAACAACACCTCTGTAGGAGGGCCGAGGATAACGCGAAACTTTTTTTTTAACCGACTTCATGTACAACCTCTACCAATGAAATGAGCGAAACAAAGTAAGAAAAAAACCTGAGGGAAGGAACGCGACAAAACAACCTCTGGAGCCACATTACAGAATACAATGACGTCATTTTTTGGGTTTCTGTTCATCCAGAGTAATGCTTTTACATTCCGATCCCATTTGCACGACTCCGATCCCATTTGCACGACTCCGATCCCATTTGCACGCTTCCGATCCCATTTGCACGACTCCGATCCCATTTGCACGACTCCGATCCCATTTGCACGACTCCGATCCCATTTGCACGACTCCGATCCCATTTGCACGACTCCGATCCCATTTGCACGACTCCGATCCCATTTGGTCGACTCCGACTTGAAGCATATTATATAAGAACACCGAAGCCTGGTGATATTGGGGTCGGGGGTGGGGAAGGCTATAATAAAAAATCTAACGCCTTGTTCTGTTCCGTTTAATCTGTCTCATGTAACAGTAATCAGATGGCGAGTTGAATAGCGACAGCTCTGGGACGTAAAGCAGGTATGGTGAGAGGGGTGGAAAGGGGGGGGGGGCTGTTGAGGTCTGGTGTTTAATGAATATTTGTCTATTGCGTGTAAAACATACACGTCTTGATGTAAGGAAAACACGTCGGTACGTCGACACACTAATACCTTACATGTGTTACCGAGACTTCAGTTAAAAGAACGTGTCTTATACGTGATGATGTGTAACAAGTCGATAACTATGCATCACACCGCAACACCAATACCACCCCCCATGCGCACACACACACACACCCGGATCCAAAATCCTTCAGTAATCAGAGAATCTAGATCTGGTTCTTGTGAGTTGGTGCTGACCACTCTGAGCAGGGGGAAAGAAAAATTGTCACCCGCGTCACTGTTGTAGCTCAGTGATTCCCAACCATTTTCGGGCTGTGCCCCACCTACTTCCTACAAAGAGTTATCCCCCGCGCCTACAATAAAAAAAGAAAGGGAGGGGGATCTCCACACTGTCGCAGGGGGATTGAGTTTCTCTGGGCAGGCTATTTAGATTTAGACCCCAAGTTTCATAGTCAGAGAATCCAATGAAGCCAAATATCTCAGTTTTCCAGTAATTAGTTTACAGGTGCACTTTGTTGTTTCTGATCTAACATACCAAGTTTTTACAAAAACCTTTTTGAAAAAGTTTCACTACAGTTTTGACTTAAAAAAACCTCATAAATAATATCTATAGTTACATGAATCTTATTAAATAATGTTCCCATGCCATCCATCTCACCTCATTTTGAATCAATACGGTCAAGGGCGTAGCGAGGGTGTGGCAAAACACGACAGGTTACCTTTGCGCAACTAGAAGAGGGGCGCAAAATCGGAGAGCAGGAGAAATAAATTTTTGTACCCAAGTATCTGCTTTGGTTGTCTTTTTGTTTCTTTTAAAATTTTGATTCAAACCTGAATTATATACACCTATATATATAGCAGGTATGGGGAGAGGGGTGGAGGGGGGCAGCTGTTAAGGTCCGGTGTTTTAATGAATATTTGTCTACTGCGTGTAAAACATACACGTCTTGTTGTAAGGAAAACACGTCGGTACCTATATTATATATATCCACGGACTTGGATTTCGAATTTAATGTGCAATTCCCACACCAAAAAAAGTTGCACTAGCAGCATAATCCATCATATCACTTAGGGAATAATGGTTTTTGGCAGCGTTAAATAGAGGTTGGCTGAAATATCTCTATGATTGGGTGTAGTGTATCAGCAGCACCTTGACAATAGAGTACTAACTGTGCCAGTCCAGGGTGCATTGTACTTTAATTCCCACCGTGCAAGTCCAAGACAGGGCACGCTTTAATTTAATTCAAACTGTACCAGTCCATGGTGCGTTGTAGTTTGTAGTTTAATTAACACTATGCCAGTCCAATCCAGGGCGCCTTGTAGTCTAAATTAGACTCTAATGCCAGTCAAGGGTGCGTTGTAGTCTAATTAACACTAATGCAAGTCAAGGGTGCGTTGTGGTCTAGTAACACTAATGCAAGTCAAGGGTGCGTTGTGGTCTAGTAACACTATGCCAGTCAAGGGTGCGTTGTGGTCTAGTAACACTAATGCCAGTCAAGGGTGCGTTGTAGTCTTATAAACACTATGCCAGTCAAGGGTGCGTTGTAGTCTAGTAACACTAATGCCAGTCCAGGGTGCGTTGTAGTCTTATAAACACTATGCCAGTCAAGGGTGCGTTGTAGTCTAGTAACACTAATGCCAGTCAAGGGTGCGTTGTAGTCTTATAAACACTATGCCAGTCAAGGGTGCGTTGTAGTCTAGTAACACTAATGCCAGTCTCGGGTGCGTTGTAGTCTTATAAACACTATGCCAGTCAAGGGTGCGTTGTAGTCTAGTAACACTAATGCCAGTCCAGGGTGCGTTGTAGTCTAGTAACACTAATGCCAGTCAAGGGTGCGTTGTAGTCTTATAAACACTATGCCAGTCAAGGGTGCGTTGTAGTCTAGTAACACTAATGCCAGTCAAGGCGGCGTTGTAGTCTTATAAACACTATGCCAGTCAAGGGTGCGTTGTAGTCTAGTAACACTAATGCCAGTCCAGGGTGCGTTGTAGTTCAATTCACACTGTGCCAGTCCAACCCAGGGCGCTTTGTAGACTTATTCACACTGTGCCAGTACAAACACAGAACAGAAAGGGAGTGTGTGTGTGTGTGTGTGTGAGAGAGAGAGAGAGAGAGAGAGAGAGAGAGAAGAGCAATAAAGAGAAAGAAGAGAGAGAGAGAGAGAAAGAGATAGGGGGAGAGAAGGACGAAGGGTAATGAGAGATGAACTTGAAATTTCAACGATAACAAAACAAGCTCTGTAACCTTTTAAGAAAAGCTGAAACATTTTTATTTTT
Organism: Lymnaea stagnalis; assembly: GCA_964033795.1. Taxonomy (NCBI): domain Eukaryota; kingdom Metazoa; phylum Mollusca; class Gastropoda; family Lymnaeidae; genus Lymnaea; species Lymnaea stagnalis. Next base: position 520,245 of record CAXITT010000297.1, read on the forward strand.
TAAATGGATGTCTTGAGTGAGGAAATGGTGAGGGAATGAAGCACACACACGCACAACAGGGGTGAGCGGTGTCGGGCTGAATTGTATTACTGATTAAAACAATGTATGGACAGGGTTAGGCCACACTTAATTCTACCAGAGCATGCAATAAATTCACTTAATTCTACCAGAGCATGCAATAAATTCACTTAATTCTACCAGAGCATGCAATAAATTCACTTAATTCTACCAGAGCATGCAATAAATTCACTTAATTCTACCAGAGCATGCAATAAATTCACTTAATTCTACCAGAGCATGCAATAAATTCACTTAATTCTACCAGAGCATGCAATAAATTCACTTAATTCTACCAGAGCATGCAATAAATTCACTTAATTCTACCAGAGCATGCAATAAATTCACTTAATTCTACCAGAGCATGCAATAAATTCACTTAATTCTACCAGAGCATGCTATAAATTCACGCAATGTCAAAAGATTTAAAGGAAAAAAAAAACGATTTTAGGAAATGATCCCGTTTCTATTTATGAATACATGAACATAGCTAATTTGAAAACATATTTTCAGAAAACTTTACAAAAATGACAATTTCAGTAATGGAAAGAAATGGGGAGTCGAGGCTTCATCACATGAGAACCGCGAAATATTACAAAATTGTATGCGCATATTTCTATTGACTGAGATAGGACGCGACATGGAGCTGACTAGTGACTCACTCAGTATATACCTAATTGCGGAAACCGTTACAGGTGATTTCTAAATGGCGCCATGAGATATGAACAACGGGTTTTATTTATTTTTACTTTATAAATATTCGGTATTTTGCCGTGAACTTGTCAGAAATTTACACAGGGTGTCCTGGGCGCAGGGGCTCGTAACATTCTGGGAACCCTTGTAACCCCTGATGTGAACCACTCGCATATTGTGAGTTTTTATATTCTGTCTCCTCTTTATTTTAAGACATGCAGAGGAGAGTGCTAAAATGAAAAGTATATAATAAGTAGTAGTGTCTTAATGTTTCTAAAAGTCATCACTTTATATTAATTGAAATTCATCAAAGAAAAATATAAAACATGCTTTCACAAATAAAATTGGACATTTACAAAAAAGTTATTTTCTGTTGTTTTTTTTTACACTGAATATTGAAATTTCTAATAATAGCGAGCTCTTAAGGACTCATTTATTTATCTCAACGGCCCACCATGCAAGGCTCTTGATCCCGGGGGTCGAGATAGTCGGTTCCGACCACTTTGGTAAACACTGGTCAAGAATGCCATCTTTAGATCCCTACTCTGTCATATGTCTAGATCCCTACACTGTCATATGTTTATATCCCTACCCTGTCATATGTTTATATCCCTAGCAGTCATATGTGTACGTCTCCACCCTGTCATATGTTTATATCCCCACCCTGTCATATGTTTAGATCCCTACACTGTCATATGTTTAGATCCCTAGCCTATCATGTTTATATCTCCATCCTGTCATATGTTTAGATCCATACCTTGTCATGTTTAGATCCCTAGCCTATCATGTTTATATCCCCATCCTGTCATATGTTTAGATCCCTACCCTGTCATATGTTTAGATCCCCAGCCTGTCATATGTTTAGATCCCTACACTGTCATATGATTAGATCCCTAGACGATCATGTTTATATCTCCATCATGTCATATGTTTAGATGCCTACCCAGTCATATGTTTATATCCCCACCTTCTCATAAGTTTATATCCCTACCCTCTCATAACTCATTCATATGTTTATATCACCACCTTGTCATCTGTTTGTAACCCTACAAAGTCATATGTTCTGGAACCTTACAAAATCATATGTTTTGGAACCCTACAAAGTCATATGTTTTGGAAACCTACAAAGTCATATGTTTTGGAACCCTACAAAGACATATGTTTTGGAACCCTACAAAGTCATATGTTTTGGAACCCTACAAAGTCATATGTTTTGGAACCCTACAAAGTCATATGTTTTGGAACCCTACAAAGACATATGTTTTGGAACCCTACAAAGTCATATGTTTTGGAACCCTACAAAGTCATATGTTTTGGAACCCTACAAAGTCATATGTTTTGGAACCCTAGAAAGTCATATGTTTTGGAACCCAACAAAGTCATATGTTTGAACCTCCGTGATGTCATTTATTGGGATGCTCTCATGACCTTGAAACGATTGAGTAGCAAGTTGTCAGGATCGAGTGCCGACGATGGATTATTGGATTTCTATCAGGGGGATGGCTATTTGATGACGGTGACAAAGGAGCATTAGCCTACTTTACTTGGCCGATGAGCACATGACCGAGACTTGACACGGGGTTGATCAATCAATACCCAGCAGAGCATAGTTTGACAACATTTCGCCAGTGTTTCCCCTCCTCCAGCTCACTCCCTTTAACCTAACCCCGTTAACCGTGTGAATGGGGAAAGTCTGGGACAGAGCGGCGGAGCACTTCCCCATTCACACATTTTACGTTTGATTAATCCTTTAACAAAAATATTATCATAGCTCCAGTGGTTCCTTTTCACTATTTGAAAACACACTATGGAAGGTAGATCTGACCTAAGCAAAGTGAAGAAGTCAAGACAAGCTCGATATTGGTAAAACTAAACGCAGAATGCTGGTCGCAGAATGCCGGTCGTGACAACGTGTTATTAGGTCACAAAAGTCAACGTTATATTAGGTCACTTAATCGAAACATATCAGTAGGTCATATAATCTGAATGTGTTATGACGTAAAATAGTAGTCCAAAGGTAGTATTATTATTTTGCCAGATTATCTAAACATCGTTAAAAAAAAGTCAGCGCTATGCAATCGCTTTGTATTTTTTATAAAGGCAGTGTTTCTATGGCATAAATGTATATATTGTAAATGTGTATAACATTATTTTTAAAAAAATCATCCTTGTATTCCTGCCATCACAGTTAAAAATTTTCCAAAATCTTTGGACATTTATTAGAAAGCTTGTGGACACTGGGGGCAGCACATAGGATACGCTCAAATTAAACACATTCTTTAAGCACAAAAAGTTAGGGGGGGGGGGCATTGCGATCAGGTTAGGTAAAAGGAAATAAATAGTATAAAGTAGTGGTAAACCTTTAAAAAAACAGACAGAACCGACACACTTCAAGTTGAAGTACTTTACACCTATTACCAAACTACTTGGTATACGCCAGCTTTGCCAGTATGAAAAAAAAAAAGACTTTGAGGACCAGACACACGAGAACAACTTTTTCCGTTGTCAGTCTTACCCGCAAGCAGTCCTTTCAAGTTGTTAATTACTGTAGGTGCCACAGCACATAGTAATTTAAATTAAAAAAACCCTGCAAATAACACACAAGCACGTGACCCAGACACCACCTTGCATAAATGCCATGTTCTCCTTTACTGGATTTTACTTTCTCATCCCCTTTATTTTGGGTACAGCCAATCATCGTGTGCTTCCCTTATCTTTTTCTATTGTTCCCGTACACTACCATTTCATATATTTTTCCCGAACTTTCCGATGAATCGGATAATTCTTTACCATATATTTTATTGTTGATTTGTTTTTGTTAGCTGTAGAAGATTTTTTTTCGCACACTTCAGTAGTTCCGTTCTGTTTTTTTTTGTTTTAAATACAAGTTTTTTCCAAACATTGTGATTTTTAATAAAATATTTGAATACACAACACATGATGATCTTGAAAAAAAACCCAACGAAATACAACAAATCTTGTTTCTAGTCCATGGGTCATAATAAATGCTACAACAAAACGTACTATACATTCATATGAGACAAAGTAAAAACAAATATAGGACTCTAAGTTTATTATATATATATATATATAGATATATAATATACAATATACAATATTTATTTATATATATTTCCCCGTGTCATTTGAGTATTTTTATTGTTTAAGAACAATTAGGGTGGAGTGATCAATCTTACACTGCCGTGGTTATCTTCACAGCTCTTTGTTCACAATTAATTTCATAAATTAATGTCCATTAATAATATTTGACAAATAATAGATATTTAAATCAATTAGCCCCCCCCCCCCTTTTTTTTTTTTAAAAACACCTCACTTTATTGAAAGCTTCCCTCACCAATGAAAGATGTGTGATACACAAATGAGTGGTGGAGGTCAGAGGAAGCTAAATGACACTATTAAAGAAACCGCTCTTCCATCGTAAAATTTTCCTTTATTGGTTTATTTTTTTAAAATGCACGATCACTATGTTAGTTCTGTTAGTTCTTTCATTCAACATCATTGAGAGTTGAGAGTCTTAAGCTTAAAGTCATCCACTATACGAGGCAAGAGTCAACAAAAAGTGTCTTTTGTCCATTTATCCACGAAACGCGTTATTCATGGTTGCCTATCGCACACACATGAGAATCCTTGATTTAAACACACACACTCACACACCTATATAACGCATCCCGCATCTTATCAATAGCAGGTCCCCGGATGTTTGTTGCCCAGGCCCCGAGCCATGTAAACACATAATGACTTAAGTGTATGTCATTCACAAAACACGTTTAAAAAACTTGACAGGCAAAGGGATTGTTGGATTCTTGCTGACAGGACGGAACGATGCGGTGCGGGTAGAGCTGAGATTATCTCAAGGCGATATGCCTGCTGGGTATCACACAATGCTACAGACATTCTAGACTTCCACATGAACGCAATTACGCAGCCCGGTTTTTTTGTTTAAAAAAAAAAAGGGGGGGGGGGGGGGAGGAAAAAAAAGCGCTAAAGGTTCGGATGAAAAAACAACACTTTTGTACACTTAACCCCCCCCTCCCCCCCCCCCCCCCCCCCCCAAACACAAACAA
>CAXITT010000297.1:525440-555174 GCA_964033795.1 Lymnaea stagnalis
ATTGTTTCTATAGTATAGTAGTTACTATCCTAGTGTCTCATTTTTATTTTACTTAGTTTACATGTTTTTAATAATTGTAAAGCGCTTAGAGCTTTAAGGTAAGCGCTATATAAAAATGCCTAAATAAATAAATTATTATTTTATTTCAAGAGTAAGTTACCCAATTAAAAAAAAAATAGTTAAGTTTGAGATTGCTTATTTCTATTTTTTTTAAAAATCAGTTCTTTAATAAAGAAGAAAAAATAAAGTGTGTGTGGTTGGAAGAAAAAAAAGGTGGGGGGGGGGGTTGGCGGGTACACAGAAATTGCCCATACCGTCACAAAAAAAGTGATGAATATATATTTCAAATGTTATTTTATTCTATGAACGAAAATAATCGCTAATTAAATGAAGAGATAAGTCCACTTGTGATACAGTCAGCGTGCCGAGGGTTCGCCATCCCTGTATCAACCCTAGGACCTGATTTTATTTTCCGTTAACATATTAATCGCGGTTCAGCCGGAGAATGAAATAATTATGTCACAAACTTATGTCATACAGCACGGAAGCAGACAAAAGTGAATGTTGGCTAAATTTGTCTTTAGGGCGTTTACGCTAAATATTAGGCCTACTGAACTACTGTTGCCGCATCTAGCCTGATCATTATGAAAACACAAAGCAACAATATGACGATCATCACCATTATTATTATTATTACTTTATAGCCTTACAAAATATTGACAACTATCACTTACCCCATCCATGCACACCCGTACGATCAAACCCCGCTTTTCCCCATAGTGCGTACGTAATAAATAATGGTGGCCCCCCCAACCAACGATATTTCTCGCCCCAATCAGCGCCGAATGTAGAAAGTAGCTAAAATTAACGACTAAATATGGTTTTTAAAATATATACATATATATTTAATGATAAAAACTACCAGAATATTATCTTTTCAACCCCGACTCTTAAAATCGTAGTTCTGACAAGTTTCGGAGTACAATAGTAAAAGAAAAAGCATCTCAATATCGTACACTGTACGCCAAAATCGTAATATTAACCAGGTCTGAATCATTCGTTGTTTAAAAAAAAAAAACTTATTTTGTCAATGATTTAAGACTTTCTTTTAAAGACGAGTTTAAACACACGAAACTGCAGAAAATAATTTTAAATTTCTTAAATGCATTACGCTTAGAAAGTCTGTGCAGAAAATATTTACAAAATTAAAAAAAATAAAAATAAAATATTTATTTACCTCTACATAGTATTCGAATCCTTGTTCTTCACAGAGTGCCTCACTACCCTTCTCACAGACTTTCTTTGGCTTCACAGAGCGACTTATTACCCTTTGTACAGATTTTCTTTGGCTTCACAGAGCGACTTATTACCCTTTGTACAGATTTTCTTTGGCTTCACAGAGCGACTTATTACCCTTCTATACAGATTTTCTTTGGCTTCACAGAGCGACTTATTACCCTTACAGATTTTCTTTGGCTTCACAGAGCGACTTATTACCCTTTGTACAGATTTTCTTTGGCTTCACAGAGCGACTTATTACCCTTCTATACAGATTTTCTTTGGCTTCACAGAGCGACTTATTACCCTTTGTACAGATTTTCTTTGGCTTCACAGAGCGACTTATTACCCTTTGTACAGATTTTCTTTGCCTCATGCATTTTTAAGAAATGTAAAATTATTTTCTACTTTTTAGAGCGTATTTTAAATACCCTTTATAATATAGTTTTTTTTTAAAATTAATGAAATAACACATGTAGCAGGTCAATCTCCACAAGACATGTTGAGCAATCCCTTCAATTTATCAACTGTCTAACGTTAGTGCGAGTGACATGCCAACACGTCAATGAAACGTTTCAATTTACTGGATTTTTTAATTTTTAAGGTTCATTCTATTTTTTTTTTAATAATAGGATTTTCTGATTTCTATCAATGGGTTTATTCGCACCATATTAAATCTTGGTCGTTAGACTGAAAAAAAAATGTTTCTTCCCAGAATTAAAAAAAGCAAATCAAAACAACAACAAACAAACGAAGATGAAATCAAATCATCCTTTAAGACCGACTTTCTCATCAAACATGTTAATTTCAATTCAGACTCTACCATGATTCGCCCTTTACAACATTTTCATAAGATCATGCATAACTTTAGTCAAAACTCTCCTCACTTTTCTGCCCCGCCGTGAATAAACACCTGCATCTACAAATGAGGAGTAACATTAAATGCGTATACTTTAATTCATTACTTTTGACAGGTTTGAATGGGTTAAAGTTAAAGAAAATAGTTTAATAGATAACTATTCAATAGGTAAAGATTACACGCAGTCGGTAGATTGTCGCTTTAACGAATAAATGAAGCCGACAGGAGGTTAACATAAGTGTTTTTAAAAAAAAAGAAATAAACGTGCAAACAACTTAATGGATAACCCCACGTCACAAAAACGCCCTCTCGTTGGTCGCGCAATTGTTCCTGAAAGCGTTGGCATTTATGTGATCCGAATTGCGTAATCTCGTCAGTGAGATAATGGCGCTCACTGCAGGATATCAAGGTCACGTGACATATTCTGTGGAAAGTTTTCCAGTGAATCTGCATCTCAAAGCGCCCCCCCCCCCAACCCCTTTACACTTTAAAAAAATGTATTGGATTAATTATAGGGAATGGTTCTCCTTCATTCATCACATGGCAACCGAACTTAAAAAGATAATAAGCTCGTTCGTTGGTGGGGCAGAATTGTTTTGTACTGGTAACACTGGTTTATAGCAGTGTAATAGAGTATGCGCACCAAACATGTTGCGGTTCCTCCTATTGGACGGGCGGCTAGCGTAGCTCCACGTCTAGTTCGTAGACCAGCGTTCCCCAAATGTTGGTCCGCGATCCTCGCATTGTGGGTCCGCAGAGCACGAGTAAAAAAAAAAATGTGATTTTCATTAAAAAAATTTAAGAGCATCTTAGGAATAAAATTACCCCGCGTTGTGCGCTCCAAGAGGAGTGTGGGAAGCTGAGACTTTGTGTCCGTTAACATTTTAAGGCCTGAAACGGGCACCCATACATTTCAAGAAATAAGTCCTGCCAGGGTAGGGGCCAGTAAAAGGACAAATTAGCGCGCCTTGTCTTTGCAAAGTACATGAGGTGTTATCGTTTATTCCAAAAAACTTAAGACTATTTTTGTTTACCCTAGATGTTGGCGCCTAGGGTGTGTGCGCCCTCTTCACACGGCCCTGCACACATCTCACGTTCTCAACCTGTACTCACTGACTGACAATTGAAAGTGATCAATTGAACTTTTGCAAAGGGAGATTTTTCTCTTCAAAATATTGCATACAACAAGATTCAAATCATAGGTAACTTTTATAAATCCTCTTCAGTGAAGAAACCTTTCATCAAGGGGGAAAGTTTAATCCCTTGTGGCCTGCACAACTCAAAATGACAATGTAAGGCGGGACGTAATACTTAATGAAAAACTTGTGCGGACCGAAAGATAATAGGACTGGAGGTGGGGGGTGTGAACGCTCTTAAGAAAATAATAATAATAAAGAATATTTCATTACTTCGCGGGTCGCAAAGTGGGTGCTGGCGGGTCGTATGTTGTGCAGGCCTGGTCTAGACCCTATCTGTTTTTTTAAATATATTTTAAAACAGCTTTTAAAAAAAACGGCTGGCATTAAAAGGTAATAGTTTATCGAGTCCTATCAAATTATCTGATTACGGATTTTAAAATATCTATGATTTATATAAGGTCAAATTAAATGTACATTAATGCTTAAATATGGCACCAGTCCCTGGTGTGATGAGAAATTGTTCACTTAAAATTTGGGAATCGCTGTAGTTGACAAGCCGCATTTAGGCCAGTTACTTTGTCTTTTGCTAAATAACGTTTAGGATTTTCTTAATTTTTTTTAAATATCGAAAATATTTTATACTTGAAATAATTATTGTATTCTCTATGTAAATACATTTCAATTAACCGTTTTGAATTTAAATAGTCTATGAATTTCTCTCTTTCAAATCGACTGGGTAACGTCGACGCAAGCAAACATATTTTGAGGAAATAGTTACAATAGTTCCCCCACCTCTGTTCGACATGTTCCTCTTATGTAAATTGAGAAAGCGGTTAATATTGGGCAATGAAATAAAAAAAAAAAAGAATAATAGGCCCCCTTCCCCAAACTCAAAGAAACTAAGAATCAACATCTGTGAAATTAAACCGGTGGCTGTGACGTAGCTATTTCCAGCGCAAGTACTTCCGGTACGCTCCAACAACTTACACCGTGTGGAAGCGCGCTGGTCCCCATGCACAGGGAGGTGCCATCGATTTTTATAGCGTCATTAAGCATGCAAAATATTGAAGGCTCAATTATTATGTTTTTTTTAAAGCAACTAAACTTACATCAAGTCTAGCAGCGGACTCCATCGATCCGTGATTACGCACGCGCTGCATCGATAAAATATTCGGAAAGTGAGCTAGAAGGGATTTCTGATGGTTAGGGGAAAAAGGGAGCAGGCTTGAAGTCCAATTACGACAGATAAAAGAGGCAGGCCGTTTTTTTTAAAAAATGAATAAATATTTTCTTTTAACTAGTAATACCAGTATTATTGGTCTGGCAACATGCACCTTGTATTAACCATCCCCAAAGGACAAACTTACAGATTACAGACCTTTAAAAAAATATATAGTGTTCGCGTGGACCAGTGCAATGAAACTACTTTTTTTTTTTTTTTAAACTGCGTTATCCAGATAAAATTGATAGACAGTCTCAATATTCGACTTTGATCTTGCCAGTGGCAGAATCGATACTGGATCGAACACATCACTATTTCAGTTCTTCGAGTACTCGTTCTGATTGAAGTGACAGTTTGCACTCTTGAAATGAACAAGATCTATTCTCTAAAGCCCCACTCTTACCAATCATAGCTCCATTTCTTTCAATTGGAATGTGTTTCTTTCCTCTCCCAACTTCCCATAATCTCTCATCTTTATTTATCATTTGCTATCAGTATCTGTAATGTATATCTTTGTAAGTATTACACACATACTCATGCCTTATTTCCACATGATCTGTTTTTCTTAAGTTTCCCACATTCCTCCTCCTTATGCTCCCACCCACCCACCACATGCCCTCTCCCCTCCCACCCGTTCTTGGCTCCCCCTCCCATACGTTCCCCCGTCCCATCCCTCCAATGCCTCCGTCGTGTCCCATGCACCCCCCCATCTGTAATTATATATATATATATATATATATATATATATATATATATATATATATAAACAAATTAATGAATAACAAAGTGGAAAAAGAGTATAACGCTGCAATGAGCTAGAGTGCTAGATTATGTTGTGGGCCTCAAGGTCAAACCATGCCTTGTAAACGGTATTCGGTTAACGCGCTAAAGGTAAGCTCAATTTAAAAAAATGAACACATTTATTAGCAAACCATATACAACAATAGATTCAAAGACATGAGGACTTATTTAAAAAATAATATTTAAAAAGTTTGAACCATGTTCCAGAAGTTATACTAGACAGAAATAAATCTTTGAGCCGAAGAAATAGCGGGAGCACTTCACGGCCTCTTACAATGTATCATTACACGACGCACGGTCGCACAGAAACCAATAACTGCAAACCAACAGAATGCATTGAGCTGCTGCACCGCATTCATTCAATAGTACGTGTTTAAGGCCTGTATCGATTGCTGCAGGGTCAGTCTTTCGTCCTGGACACGGAGAGCATCAGCAGTCTCATCACAGTTTGACGGAGGCATTGACGGGTGGGAGGAGCGGGTCGGAGGAAACGGGAGGTAGAGCGGATGGAAGGAGAGACAGGTGTGAAGGGAAGGCTGGGGGGGGGGGGGGCAGGGGACAGGACGAAGGAGGCATTAGAGTATGGGAGGGAGGAGGGATGGAAGGGAGCCAAGGACGGGGGGGGGGAAGAGGGCAGGGGGTGGGGGGGTGGGAGGGGAGGGGGAGGGGGGTGGAGGGGGGGGGGGGGGGGGGGGGTGCATGGGACAGGACGAAGGAGGCATTAGAGTATGGGATGGAGGACGGATGGAAGGGAGCCAAGGACGGGTGGGGGGAAGAGGGCATGGGGTTGGTGGGTTGGAGCGGAGGGAGGAGGAAGGTGGTAAACTTAAGATAAACAGATCATATGGAAATAAGGCACGAGTATGTGAGTAATACTTGCAAAGAAATAAATGACAGATACTGATAGCAAATGATAAATAAAGATGAGAGATTATGAGAAGTTGGGATAGGAAAGAAACAAATTCAACGTTAAAGAAATGGAGCTATGAATGGTAAGAGTAGGGCTTTAGAGAATAGATCTTGTTCATTTCAAGAGTCCAAACTGTCACTTCAATCAGAACGAGTACTTGGAGCACTGAAATAGGGATGTGTTGGATCCAGTATCGATGCTGTCATTGGCAAGATCAAAGTCGAATACTGAAATTATCTATCGGTTCTATCTGTATAACGCAGTTAAAAAAGAAAAGTAGTTCCATAGCACTGGTCCAGGCGAACACCGTATATTTTTTTTATTATCTTAAAGCGGGCCTGCACAACATAAGGCCCGCGGGCCGCATGAGACCCGCGGGCCGCATGAGACCCGCCAGACCCCACTTTGCAGCCCGCGAAGTAACGAAATGTTTTTTTATTATTATTATTTTCTTAATAGCTTTCCTCCCTGTCCTATTATCTTTCGGCCCGCACATGTTTTTCATAAAGTGTTAAGGACCGCCTTACATTTGAATTGCGCAGGCCTGTTTTAAAGAGTTGAAATCAGTAAGTGTGTCCGTTGGGAATGGCTAAAACAAGGTGCATGTTGCAAGACCAATACTAATGGTTTTACCAGTTGAAAGAAAATGGATTATCCCGGCCCAAAAGATATTTGAAAATTTGACAAATTGACAGGGAGGCACAGCTGTCAGTCGGATGCAGAACAAACAAAAAATCAGTGTACTTTTAAATGTTATCTTTAGCTACTGCTCAGCCTTGTTATAATGAAGCAGGCGTTGATACAAAAACCCTGATTGGAAACGCAAGCAAATTATACTATGAACTCTGCAAACAAACTCTAATGAGTGCATGCATGTGTTTCTAAGACTATTAATAGGAATTGTGTGTGGTTCACCCCTCATCCCATTACACCAACACTAACTCAACCACAACTATTAGTCTGATGGAACCTCAACTGTAATAGCAACTGTAATAGCATGAAATTTGTTTGTTTAACAAAGAATCATGTTCACTAAAAAAAAAAATAGTGCAGCGTATGAATACAAGCGATAAATGATTAAAAGAGTTAATATATCTTTTGAAGCATGTTTGCAACCATATTAAGATTGTAAGAGAAGAGAATGAACTGGTGCTCTGGTCTATGGAAGCAGACATTTGTCAGCAATACAAATCATAGCTATTATGCTCACGTAAATGGGTAAGGCACTGGCACACTGTCGCGCGTTCATTTCGTGTCGATTTAGTTATTTCATATTCATTCAAGTAGGTAAGTGAAGTCATCGCTCTGTTCAATGGAAAGCGTGAATCAAACACTGACTCGCCATTTTTCATCTCAACAATTGATTGTGTGCCCTGGCTGTGACGTCACAATGAGTTACCAGAAACAATATTAAATAGATTAAACTGGTGTGTGGAGAGTAAAACATCAACCATAACCTTCAGCCTAAGTCAACTATTAGCTCCAGTTTGCCACAATCCTAACCTACGACGACGCCAAACTTAACAGTACATTAAAAAAAGAAAAATGCCTATTTCTGATAAGTTGATATCCATAAACTATATTTTGTTTGTTTACCCAAGTCGTAGCCAATCGCCAACATTCTACCAGACCCACAAAATAAACGATGTGTACAAATTGTTCCCCTGGAAAATTAACGTATGTTTAAATAATGCAAGGTGGGATAATAAAACATTAAAAAGCAGCGACAACTCCGTCATCGAAAAAAAAACAACAAAAAAAAAACAACAAACAAACAAGACGACAAATCTACATATTCCCTGTAAGCGCGATGACATTGTGTAAAACACAGCCATGTGTTCATAAATAGCCCCACGCGATTTTTCTTCTGCTTGTCGTCTTCAAAAAAAAAAAAAAAGACAGCATTTTCTCTGCTCTTCCGTTAGTTACATAGTTAAATATCAATGTGTAATGAACAATCACGGATATGAAATCATAACATTTGGAAGAGTTGTCGCGGGAAAGATCTTAGTAGAACGATTTTGACTTTTTTTTGTAAAGATCTACTCTTGTTTTTATGTTCACAATGTCCAAAAGATATTTCAAAATCATATTGATTTAGCTTAACTGCAGCACCCGGAGGTGAGGCATTATCCCATTTAACGTGCCCCATCAGTGGCGTAGCTAGGGACTAGCCAAGAATTGTGTCACCCCTTCCACGAAAAAAACAAAAAACAACAACTTACAGTTGGCTGAAAATGCCACCCCTCCATATTAAAAAAATAATAAAATTCCTCCCGAGGTAGGCCGCCTCTTCTGCCTCCCACATTCTTTTTAAGCCACTTTGTGTCCATAAACATGTCAGTTGTAAATAAAAAAAAGAAAATTAACTTTTGTATTAAAAGAGTTAATATGGCTCCTTACAAAAAAAAATTGAAAAAACCTCACGCCCCTGGAAAGACTGTGTAATTTGAACCCAGCAAATTATTTATCGGTAAAAAGTATTTAAAACCCACCAAAATGATACTTGTGTCACAGAGCTGGATATAACCACATAAACGTTAAGCTGACCTGCAAACACTCTACGGACAGTTCGTGAACGTCATGATGTCCTTGACATACAGTTAAGAAGGAGTAGTTGTAGCTAAAGGCTTTACAGCAGGATGTAAAAAAAAAATTATCTCAACAAAACCACACGACAGTAAGCTATACCTAAAGCCAGTTGTCATGACACTAGAATTGACATTTACTTGCAACCTGTAGAAACTTGGGGAATGATGGTAGGCTTTGAACGAGTTTAAGTAGATTGCGTGCGTAGACTGCATAGACTACCTGTAATGTGAATCCTAGTTGTTGTTTTTTTAAAGTGGGTAAGGACTGGGAAGAGAGGTTCTCAAAAACTAATTTTTGAGCGTGCACTTTCTATAACTTCTCCAGACTCTCAACACTGGCTCCGCCGAATTCTGTGGGGACAGTCGCAGGTAAGATTCCCCACCAAGCTCTGTGGAACTTTGACGGCTAAGCTAGATTTCCACTAAGTTGTGGGTAAGTATCAATATCCTAAAGGAAACCGCCACGTAGAAAAATGATGTTTTGACCTTAAAGATGCCAGCAATCAAAGCAATGTATCAAGAGGCGTTCTTCTCAAAGCGTCGAATGCACCGCTTAATGCACGATCCCATCCAAGTGCTCAAGTCAATTGGGCATAATTTATAGAACATGGGCATTAGGGATATCAATGAAACGGACAACAAAGCCTTTTCTTAAAGTTAATGTTGCATAGAGAGAGAGAGAGAGAGAGTGAGTGAGTGAGGAGAGAGAGAGAGAGAGAGAGGGGGAGAGAGCGTGTGTGAGAAAGAGAGGGAGAGAGAGAGGGAGAGAAAGAGTGAGGGGGAGGGAGGAAGCGAAAAGAAAGATTAAAAAGTGTGTGTAAGAGAGAGAGAGTGAGAGGGGAGAGGTGGATGGAGGGAGGAAAAAGAAAGCGATAAAAAGTGTGTGTGAGAAAGAGAGATTGTTAGGGGGGAGGTGGAGGGAGGGAGCAAAAAGAAAGAGATAAAGAAAGAAAGTGTGAGAGAGAGAGAGAGAGTGTGTGTGTGTGAGGGGAGACACAAGAAAGATAAAGAAAGTGTGTGAGAGACAGAGAGAGTGAGTGAGGGGGGAGGGAGCAAAAAGAAAGAGATAAAGAAAGTGTATGTGTGTGTGTGAGAGTGAGTGAGGGGGGGAGGTGAAGGGGAGGAGCAAAAAGAAAGAGATAAAGAAAGTGTGTGTGTGTGGGAGAGAGAGAGAGAGAGAGAGAGAGAGAGAGAGAGCCGGATAACTCGCTAACCGACCCCCACTCCTCCACACATACTCTGTCCAATCCACTTTAGCGCAAATATCGAAATTTTAATTTAGCTCTTGGCGTTATGTAGCACAGTAGAGAAAGACAGCTCAGGGATTTTATATTACGTCACTAGCAACAGTTAGGCTAACCTCGCCTTGTAATCTGGAGTCCTTACAAAAATGTTCTATACTTCATCTATATTTTCAGCAGCCAGTTCCCAGCACAGTTCAACTCACGTTACCCTCATTTGACACGGTTCTCAATTTCTTATTATAACGACCATCCTTTTGGGTTGCTCATCAAATACCCAGAGCCTCATTTCATTTCAATCGAAAAGAAAATATAAGAAAGGACCGAGTCTATGGCATTCTCAGTCGTCGGTTTCCCCACAGAATGACAAGAGACCCACCTCCACCAACTTTTTTTTTTTTTAGTGTTGCGAGACACTGCTAACGACCTTAGGGAAAAATCTAGTTTGTCGCCTGTGGGTGTATACATTTTTTTTGGACCCGAGTCCTTGTTACTGGGCGACTAACTCAGATATTCCATCTGAGAGCAATGGGTTATGCCCTGTTGATGCATCTAAGCTAGTGCGTACATACAACACAATAGTGGATGAACTATCTCTTTCAGCGGCCGTACTTAGAACACATATTAATTGATTACACAAAATACAAGTTTATTTCGGGAACATACTTACCACTAACTTAGGAGAAAAAAAAAAAGTAGACATTTTCCTTCGATCATGAAGTGCGGAATTTTTTATCAAATGAAGAGTTTTTGGTTTGAGGAAAGGATGGGGGGGGGGGGCACAAATTTGGGCCCGGCCGGGGGGGTTTTAACCCCAGCTGGGCTATTGCTACTTTCATTTTTTTTTTCCACCCGATAGTTTTTTTAAAAATGGGAAAACCTTCGATCATGAAGTGCGGAATTTTTTATCAAATGAAGAGTTTTTGGTTTGAGGAAAGGATGGGGGGGGGGGGCACAAATCTGGGCCCGGCCTGGGCGGTTTTAACCCCAGCTGGGCTATTGCTACTTTCATTATTTTTTTCCACACGATAGTTCTTTTAAAAATGGGAAATCTCTGATCAAAATGTACCACAATACTAAGAAATCCTTCAAATTTCCAATTACGGGGATGTGCAGAATCTAAGAAATTTTGGCACAGAGATGCTGAAAGCCCGACTACGTCAGAGGGCAGTAAAATTAGAGAGTGATCCAGAAGTTCGTCACTCTCAACGAGAAGAAACGGTAAAGTCTTTTGGACTATTGAATGAGTCAATAAATTATTATTGTACCGTTGCTATTAATGTTATTTAGATACAAGCAAGTTCACAAGGACGACGAGGAAACAAAAATCAAATATTACTAACATTAGACGGTCGCTGTCTTGTAATTCACAGAGCACTAGAAAAAAAGGGAAGACCGCCGATATAACAACGAAGGGAGTGAGAGAAACGGCAACTAGAATGGGCTAAGAGGAGTAGCTCAGAGCAGAGATAAATGGAACGAATTTGTGAATGGCCTTCGCAACACTAGGAGCAAAAGGGCGAAGAAGAAGTTTAGAATGGTTTTATTGTAATTACTGTTTTTTTAAAGAAGATTAATCTCCTTTCGTGTTTAATTACTTAAATAGGCTCCCAAAAATAGTCATAGCCATTTGGAAAATGCGTATTTTATTTTCATCACAGGTTCTCAAAACTGAGATCGGTGTATTTAAAAAAACAAACAACTTGAATGGGTCAAAGTAATGAAGTTAAAATGCATTGCGTTTGTTAATGCTTAGTGCAAAATAGCTTTAGAAATGTTGGTAATACATTGAAAAAACCCCAGCAATATTAAACTTGCAATGGACATAACTCTCTTATGTAAGATTTACATTTATTAAATATTTATTGCATAGCAATTTCAGATGCATGGTCTTTTGTGTAGAAAAAAAATACATTGGCGCTGGGTGTACGGAGACACCTCATACAATAACGATGGTGACAAAAGGCTTACACTAACTCGCATCACTGTCAACACGTTATCAACGTTAAAGAACGTATTTTGTATTAATACAAGTTCGAAGTTTTAACAGCTACTGGACACGCCTATTGGAATGATTATAGTATAGAAGGGACCTGTAAAAAAAAAAAGCGACAGTCCGAGTGCGCCTGTTTGGGAGACTGTTTCCGTTTTCAATATTATAACCTTTGTCGGTGTCAAAACTATTTAAACTTGGTCATCCAAATGGGGCATTTTCATGGAACTGTTATATATGCTACCCACCAACCGTGGATGTACTGTCAATTTTTTGTGTGGTCTACTTTACGCGAACGTTGTCTGTTTTCAAAAATTGAAATGATGTTAGAATGATCAATACATTGATCGTGGGTCCTCAAAATATAGAAGAAGATGCGAGGGTAATAGGGGAAACCCCCCCCCCCCCCAAAAAAAAAAAAGCTGTCTTTATGTTTTCAAAAATTGAAATGATGTTAGAATGATCAATACATTGATCGTGGGTCCTCAAAATATAGAAGAAGATGCGAGGGTAATAGGGGAAACCCCCCCCCCCCAAAAAAAAAAAAGCTGTTCTTATGACCAGGACTAATCATAGCTCTCCACATTGAACTGCTTGTTGTGGTCATCGCCAAAATGTATGAAAGTCTGCTCGGTGTGTGCTCGGGTCTAGACCCGATATAGTCGTATTAGTCGATAATTTAATTAGCATAGTCTTGCTGCAAATCTTTCTTGACTAAAAATATCACAATAAAATCTGTTACTTTAAAAAAAAAAAGTTTTTCTTCATTACACGTATTACGCTACTACGTTTAAGATCAAGTGGTCATTGAGAGATATTGATAGTCTCGATGGGCTCTCTAAGAGTGGACTGATGTGAGCACTCAGGTCTAAAGACAGAGTAATAAATGTGTGTGACATTTGGTATTATATTATGAGTACCGTTCGCGAGCAGGATGTAAAGTTGCGGCGGACCACATTTGGCCCGCGGGTTGGCATTGTACGCACGGCTGCCACGCCGCACCAAAGGTATATTTCAAACAATCACTCCTCACTTTTATGACGTTGTGACTTGGCATTTAAGCATACACATTATAGTATAACAATTGCATACAGAGAGAAAACCGGAAGCACACATATGACTGAAGAGTGTGATTTTGTGCTAAATTATGTCGCAACTCCGAAGCAGACGCCCTGGTTACGAAGCAGACGCCCTGGCTACGAAGCACGCGCCACACGGAGCCCATGAGGTATGACAATATTTATTTTTGTACAACGGTAAGTGCGAATCGACGTAAGTTGGAGGCGGCGAAAGTCGGGGTGGTGAGTCTGAACCACAAATTAAAACCCAGCTTACTTCACTGGCGCACATTTAAGTACGTTGCACCTTACGTGCTCCATTTGCCTACAGAACACAACTACTAACTACTCTGAATTCCTTAGCTGCCACAGCAGACCACTAGCGCATACGACATTTTTAGCTCCCATACACCCAGTTAAGGTACACTTTCTGTTTTTAATGTTAGTTGTTTTCCCCCCAGGGAGTTTGGTTTGTCACCAATGAAGTGGACAGCATCTAAGACATTTAGATGTTAAAATGCAAACTTTCCCAACATTGTTGTGTCTAATCTTTATAAAATGATAAGGAAAACACACACACGCAACAAGAAAAAGGACACAAAATCGCCCTCACGTAATTTTGAAAAGAAAAAGGTTGCATTAAAAATTGAGGTCCTGGAAGAATTATTTTGTCATATTTCTTTTCCTTTTGTGTTTGGCTTACAGTGGGGCTGTGGCGGGAGAGATATCGATCATCTCAGTGACGTCACAAAGTTACATGATTGGGTACAGAGGCGGAAGTGCAGACACTATTGCTTTTGACGATTACGACTCGTAGTTATGACTCACGACTCTAAATCAAAATCACCGACTCCTTGTCACGGAGCCCAAGTAATTGTCATGGAGCCCAAATACATGTCACGGAGCCCAAGCCCTTGTCATGGAGCCCAAGTCCTTGTCACGGAGCCCAAGTCCTTGTCATGGAACCCAAGTCCTTGTCATGGAGCCCAAGTAATTGTCATGGAGCCCAAGTACTTGTCACTGAGCTCAAGCCCTTGTCATGGAGCCCAAGTCCTTGTGATGGAGCCCAAGTACTTGTCATGGAGCCCAAGTTCATGTCACGGAGCCCAAGTCCTTGTCACTGAGCCCCAGTAATTGTCACGGAGCCCAAGTCCTTATCATGGAGCCCAAGTCCTTGTCATGGAGCCCAAGTCCTTGTCATGGAGCCCAAGTCCTTGTCATGGAGCCCAAGTCCTTGTCATGGAGCCCAAGTCCTTGTCATGGAGCCCAAGTACTTGTCACGGAGCCCAAGTTCTTGTCATGGAGCCCAAGCCCTTGTCATGGAGCCCAAGCCCTTGTCATGGAGCCAAAGTACTTGCCATGAAGCCCAAGTCCTTGTCATGGAACCCAAGTCCTTGTCATGGAGCCCAAGTCCTTGTCACGTAGCCCAAGTTCTTGTCATTGAGCCCAAGTCCTTGTCAAGGAGCCCAAGTCCTTGTCACGGAGCCCAAGTAATTGTCACGGAGCCCAAATACTTGCCACGGAGCCCAAGTCCTTGTCATGGAGCCCAAGTCCTTGTCATGGAGCCCAAGTCCTTGTCATGGAGCCCAAGTCCTTGTAATGAGGCCCAAGTACTTGTAATGCGGCCCAAGTCCTTGTCACGGGCCTAATTCCTTCGGGGAATAATCATCATGTTGACACAGGTTAACTTAACTACTTACGGTCTAAATCAATGCAAGGAGACAGCCAGACGAGGTCTCCGTTTGTGCAAATGGCAAGCTTTTACAGTTATAAAATGTAATTTGAAAAGATTGCACTGAAATGGCAAGTTCGAATAAACTTTTGTTGGACACTTCAATAATCATAAAATATATTTTTTTTTTAAAATCTATTTGTCAGAAATATTACGGAGCCTGGACTTTCTAGACTCTATAGAATCAAATGTCTCCAAGTCGGCAGCTGGTGATTTAAAGGGGACATCAAGTAGTCGATACAGCTTGGCACCAGGGGCGTCGAAGGAGTTGCCCAATGTTCATTGGGTACGATGTCATATCGTGCTTAACTCCCGTAACCTTTAACCTTAGGGTTTTTAGCCGCATGCTAGAGCACAAATAACAAAAACATGGGTCGCTAATGAACACGCATGTTGTAGTGTTTTTTTAAATTGTTTTATATTTTATTTAAATATTTTTAAAGCTTCCTTTGGAGAAAAATCTCGGTGAAACTCGACGCGAAAGGAAAGAGGTGAAAAAATAGGTTTATGTTAAGTTGTCGTTAGACTTGCGCATTGTGAATTTACTTCACATGAGATGAAGAAGGAAAACAAATCATGATGGAGTTCCTTAAAGTTATGAACCTTCAAGAATTTTAAATGAATGCCAAGTAATTTTTTTTCTCAAAAGAGTGTATTTTTGTGTGTGTCGTTTTATCCTAACCAGTGTTTCTCAACCTTTCAAGTGTTCTGCACCCCCTGCGATTTCTTTTTTTTTAACCTGTCCAGCAGCACCCCTTACAAATTGTTTGACGAAGTCTCGCACTCCCTACAGAAATAACAATGAACTTGTTGTGTATTCAGTTTCAACAAGAAATATAGGGCTTAGAAAATAAACTTAGGATTTGTTACAAGTACAATGTTAATGGAGAAATAAAAATAAAATATATTAACATTTATATCATAACTTTCAAAAAAAAAAGGTCCTATGTACTGAAAACTTTTTCCCGCACACCCACTAAAATCCCAACAAGCAGCCCCGTTGGTGTGTGCACCCCATGGGTGTGGGTGCTTCCCCGTTGGTGTGTGCACCCCATGGGTGTGGGTGCTTCCCCGTTGGTGTGTGCACCCCATGGGTGTGGGTGCTTCCCCGTTGGTGTGTGCACCCCATGGGTGTGGGTGCTTCCCCGTTGGTGTGTGCACCCCATGGGTGTGGGTGCTTCCCCGTTGGTGTGTGCACCCCATGGGTGTGGGTGCTTCCCCGTTGGTGTGTGCACCCCATGGGTGTGGGTGCTTCCCCGTGGGTGTGTGCACCCCATGGGTGTGGGTGCTTCCCCGTTGGTGTGTGCACCCCATGGGTGTGGGTGCTTCCCCGTTGGTGTGTGCACCCCATGGGTGTGGGTGCTTCCCCGTTGGTGTGTGCACCCCATGGGTGTGGGTGCTTCCCCGTGGGTGTGTGCACCCCATGGGTGTGGGTGCTTCCCCGTTGGTGTGTGCACCCCATGGGTGTGGGTGCTTCCCCGTGGGTGTCTGCACTCCACTTTGGGAAAATATGATCGTCTCATTTGGTATGTCAATGGGTTGTATTAATTTCTTTTCAACATTTCTTGCTTGTCTAAAAGACACGACTAAAGCTTATTATTTGGAGAGTGTCCCTGTAGTTTGGCGGTAGCACTGCTTTGTTTTCGGTTAACCGTCTGTATACTGAAGTATGGCTAAGGTGGTTGTTGACTGACTTCGGCGCATATAATAGAGAGTTCGCAAATACAACTTATTTATTGACCTTCACAGAGGTGTTTAGCGTTAGGAACTACCAATTTTGGCTTTCAGGATAGGGAACACCACTTTTGGTTCTCATGTTAGGAAACACCATGCACTTTTTGATCTTGGGCTAGGAAACACCACTATTGGTTATCAGGTTAGGAAACACCACTTTTTGGCCTCCAGACTAGGAAACAGCACTTGTGTCGCCCAGGCTAGGAAACACCCCTTTTGCCTCAAAGAGATACGCCAATTTCAGCTCCCAGACAATGAAACACCCATTTTGGCTCAAGGACTAGGAAAACCACTATTTCACAGACTTGAAGATACCACTATTGGCTCTCACCCTTATATCCACAGCTATTTGCTCTGAAAGCTAGGATCCACCACTTTTGGGCATTTTGACCAAACAGTAGTATGACTACCAAATTCAACTATGAACCGTTCAGAGGCGTCGACAAAGGAGGGGATGAACCTGAGTTAGGGGAGAGGGGAAATAAAAATGCCCCCCAACCCCGGGTTTTAAATGGCTCCGGAAAACAAAATTAACATAAGAAAGGAAAAACTAAAAATGTCCATAAAAAATATTATTTGGCTTATCTGGGGATTGAACACTAATACGAGCAAAATGAACATTAAATACTGATTTTTTTGTTTAAAACTAAATAAATATACCTAACTAAAATTCATTTTTTTGGAAAATTTCTGAATTTGATTTGTTTAAAAATGTAAATAAATTATTGAGCTATTGGCGAAATTGAAATAGTGTGCTATCACTATCTTTACTGAGTATTAAACAATGTTCTAACAATTTTTTAACTGTAAATTTTTGTATTACTAATAATATTCATTGTGAACTCTGAAATGAAATACTAGAATTGACCAACGTTCAGGGGAGAGGTTCGCTTCCCCGACTCTGTGGGGGGGGGGCGCAGACGCCCCTGGAGCCGCTCACACGAGAATGAAGTTTGAGAACCATAGTAAAGAAGGTAACCACTGCCAAACTGAGGACCAAATGCCCTAAAGCAGCAAGTTTCACGGACCGGTCGACAAGTTTCGAAACTGCACTAGGGACCGGCGCCAGATTTATTAATAATTACATACTCTTTCTATTTGAACATCAATATGCATGCTCTCTGGACCGGTAACGTAAGGCTTGCGGAAAGGTGCCGGTCCACGGAACACCGTTTGGGGAACGCTGCCCTAAAGTATTCTTATGCACACTAAGGCTGTATCCCTGTTTGTTTGACCACGTTGTAAGGCACCCCTAACCCCTCTTTTCGCCCCTATGTCTCTCCCTACTAACCAAACAGGGATGTCTCGGTGACCTAGCGACTAGATCTTCAAACCGTTCTTCTGATCATCATTCCTACAACAGCTTACACAAACACATACACATTCGTGTCTCTTTAAACAAGTCTGCTACTTGTTTTAAATTACGGCCGTGATTCGCAATAGCAGATGAGTCAGAGACTGGCCATTATAGCCATACAAAATATTACAACCGGGTGTCCCTAAATTTTTTTTTTTAAAGATACATACATTATTTCTTCTTACAACATGTTAAATTTAAGGAGGGCGTAAAATTGAGGAGGGAGGTATTTAAACACCCTTCTTAATAACAAAATCCCTACAAATAGACTTTGCTAAGTTATGGATATTCTAACACTTTATAACACCCACATTAGGTAAACACTTTATAAAAATTTGGTTCCGCCACTGCATAAAGGTGTTTATTTTTTTAAAATACTAAATAATGGGTACCTTTGTCAGTTTTAAAAAACAAATCTATGGTTAGTAGGACCTTATCATCTCTACATAACATTCATCAATTTCAACCTAATCACAGGTGTACGGAAAAGTTGGATGTGTGTGTGTTTGTTTGGTGTTGTTTTTTTTTTGGGAGTGGGGGTGTGCTTTGAGGTGAACATTCAGTCGCGTAGCTAGGGTTAGTGTCACCAGGGGCAGTGCAAGATTTTTGCCGCCCTACCCCCAAGAAAAACTCCGCAGTTGACCAAACATGCCGCCACTTCAAGTATAGCAAAAAAATGTGCCGCCCAGGGTGGACCACCCCCATCCGCACCCCTTCCTACGTCTATTACATGTCATACTGTAGAATGCGTGTAGATCAGGGGTCGGGAACCTTTTTGTCTGAGAGAGCCATGGACACCACATATTTTAAAAAGTAATTCTGTGAGAGTCATATATTATGTTTATAACTAAAAATTCAAGTAAATGTGTGCATTTTGTGTAATTTCAACACTAAAAATGCAATAATTATATCTCTGAATTCTTTTTAATAACATTGTTAAGCTGTTGCTAATCAATAATGAGTATTTCTTACCATTAATGCGACTTCTGGTGCTGCATGTCTTTGCTGATGGCTTTGTAGTCTGGTTGATATGTGGTGAGGTTAAGTTTCATGCATGAGCTGAGACTTCCATCCCTTAAACGTGATCGCAGGTTGGTCTTAATGTTCTTTAGATGTGAGAAAGACTGCTAGCATGCATACGTAGCGCCAACATTGTCAGTTCAGCAATACTCCAACGCTGCAGTGTGTGGTATATGACTGGAAGCGTGTTCCAAGTTTTGACAATCAGCTGGTCTGCGTGTTGAAGTTTTTTTAATTTCTGCCCACTTGTGTTGGCTCGCCAACTCTGCTTGCTTTGTGCAAGTCTTTCCAAATCTTTATTCAGTGACTTGAACTTATTCACCCACATTGTCTGAGGCCTTCAGGTCATCAGCTTGGAGCTCAAAATCTCTGACGGAGACACCGGGGATGCAACTCAGGTCAATGCTGTCAACTGCACACTCGTGTGGATGGGTGATGAACTTAAAAAGACGGGTGTGCTCGCGAAATTCTCCAAAGCACGCTTTAAATGAGTGCAGGAGACTAGACGTGAAGCCTGCTAGCTGCTGAAGATTAAGATGTTGAGCAGGGTCACTTGAGGTGCCCGTATCTTTGAACACTTCCAGTTTTTCAAAGTGTAGTAAACGACCTGTTTCAATGTCGGCGATGAAGAGGTCTAGCTTGTTTTCAAATTCAAATGCTTGTTGCAGGGATAAGATTGTATTTCCAACGCCTTGCATTTTCACATTGAGCTGATTTAGATGACTAGTAGACTTTAGCTCATTTGTAGAATTAAATATTGATATGCAATTAATATGTAGATAAAAGGAGTCTAAAGAAACATTTTTTGTAATAATCGAATATTTGTCTGCGAGCCACATGCAGCCATCAAAAGAGCCACATCTGGCTCGCGAGCCATAGGTTCCCGACCCCTCGTGTAGATGAAAGACCAATGTAGGCATACTCACAATAATCCTCAACCACCAGTTAAAATAGCTTTTAATAAATTTCTACAGATCATTAGACGGGACCAGCTTAAATTGGGATTTGTTACAGTTTTATTACTTTTATTAAAAAGATATAGCGTTTCAGAATATTTAAGAGGTTTTGGAGAATCATTTTTTTTTTAAAATATACCACACACATTTTTTAAAAAGGTTTATTATGAAAATGCTGTGACACGCCATTTAATTTGAGTTTTTTTTTTTTTTAATTTTTAAATTGTCTTTTTTTCCTTAAGGAGCAAGTTTTTAAACTTCAGTAAATTAACTTATGACGGATAACTGTCCCCATCTTAATATGTAACATGATCCCCTCTTACACAACAAACATATTAAAACATTTATTAACATTAAAATACATTAATTTCATTCGTTTATATAAAAATTGTTTTGATAGATCAGTTCTAAAAATCTCAGAAATATGTATTCTAATACAATAAGAACTCTTATAAAAATTAACTAATTCTTTATAAATGTGTAGCTTGCAGGGAGTAAAGAGGCATGCTTGAGCATAAAGTTGCTGGGAACAAAAATTATTAACTAGCTTCATTGATGTTAGGGAGGAAAAAAAAAATGATATTATGGTTATGAGGCACCCCTTTAATGACAGAAATTATATAATTTGTTTTGTTTTTTTAATTTTTACTTTTCATTTGAAAACTCGTGTTTTGAATTCAAACAATTACTTTTTAAAGCAGTTAAAAGTTAGAGTAGACCTCACCGTTCCTTTAAAAGGCAAACGTGTCTTCCCTCACACTTACAGAACTAACAGAGATAACACTGCAGCCTATATGCTACATTCACAGTCAACGACTCTTTGGTATACATTCTAGTGGCCCCTCGCGATTCACTTCACGGATTTTTTAAGATACTAATTCAATAATCATCTCATCGTTCAAGTTGTGGTATATTCACGAGTGGGCACCATACAGAATTTTATATGTTGTTAAAATTATGTAGGTTTAAGACCATAGAAATTGTTTAAGAACAAAGGAAGTGTGGGAAAGGTTAGCAACAGTGTGGAAAAGGTTTATGCGAGTGTGGGAAGGGTTTATAAAGCCTTTATATATATAAATATAAGGTCTCTGCTTCACGGATTTTATTTTCGGTTGTCTCAACCTTTTAGGACTCAAAGACCACTTCAAAATCATGTGCTTCAGTGACATACCACCACTTGATTCGGGACCAAATGGAATAAATGTCACTCTAAGCTGTAGCTGGATGCTAGGGGCAGGGAATTTGCATGGACCATTCAACACAAGATATTATCAAGCATGATATGTTCATTATCTATTTCAATTGTATAACGTATCTGACAATGATTGGGTAAACCTGGGGTATGTTATGTCTTTGTATTTTCAATAATTAAAGGTATTAATACAAAATAGTTCCTAAATGTTTAATTTTCTATGCTTTGACCAGGTCCAATTGATTTTATTGCCTGAAGTACATTTAGCATGTAGCCCTGTTCACTAAACAATGGTCTAAGTCTAAGATTAAAAGTAGAAAAACATCCATGGCATAATCTTTTAACTGTTGAAATTTCTGTTTGAAAACTTTATTATACATAAATAAGGTTCATATATGTTAAAAAAAATATTCTTCAAATATCACCAGATGTTGAGAACCAGTGTCATAGGTTTAATTCAAAAGAACTTTTAAAAAATATGAAGTTACAACAGTTAAAAGCTTACCTTTGTTGATAAGATGTTACTGTATATTGGTAAACTTCCTTATTCTCCTCAGCGTAGAAAGCTTAGCCCATTTTTAAAGGGAATGAGATAACATTTCACCTGTCAATAAAAAAATATATATATATTTAAATTGATAAGTTTAGTTATCAGTAGGCTTTAAATAATGGTTTAGGATTTAAATTGGGACCAATGAGAGTAACATGCAGCATCTGAAGGGTTATATGGGCTAAGTATTGTTGAGAGAAATACTATCCTCCCAGCATCCAGGAGGTTTTGCAACAAAAGCAATGCTGCTTAACAGAGCAAGCATGTAAAATATTGTCTAGTAGAACAGTGGCTTTAAAAATAAAAACAGCAATCAAGCAATTTTTTTGTATTCAATTGCCAGAACTTCCACATTTCTGAAAGAGATTGAAACTCATCGAAAATTCAAACTGGCCCAAGCAGTGTTCACAACCAGGGTAACACTTGTCAAACCGAGACGTATGATAAACTCAGTTTTCAGTTACTACAAAAACGATCTCTGTTCTTAAAGTCTTCGCCCTTCCTGAATGAATGTTAAAATTAAATTCAGTTTTCAATTATTTATCTAAAAATTTCTTTTTCCCACCGACACCACATACCTAATTGGGGAAATCACAAACTGGCGAGGGCCAATAAACAAATATGTGGAAGTAAATTTTTGTCTGAAATAGTGAAATTTATAAAATGCATCTCATATTTCATCCGTTCTTAGATATGCAGCTGGGCAAAATGTACATAATTTATGACTATTCATATTATTTTCTGCTTGCATGATAAAAAAATATGTTGCTCATAACAGAATTAATAAGTTCATATGGTGAGTTTGTCAATTACCTAACTGCAGCATGTTGTTTTTGTATTGAAATAAATTATTCATCTTGGATGAAAACAAAAAAAGCTTAGAGAATAAGATGGCATTGGATGAGACTGCTGTTGCACAAATCTCACATGATTTTATGGTTGATAAGAATCAGTTAAAAACATGCATGCTGATTAGAGAAGAGAATGTTAGTTTATCTTCAAATGCTAACAAATTTAGATGCATATGATGATTCATAATGGTATGAAAAAATTATCGCCAACATTTTGGTAGCAAACAGCAGAAATTCTGAATTGGAAATATGACTGCCTGCTTTATGATATCAGTAATCAGTAATACAGTGTTTCTCAAATGGTGGGTCGCAACCTGGGACAGGGTCAGAAAAGTAAAATACTTGATCACCACCAAAAAAAATAATAATAATAATAAACCTATCAAAAACCTAGAAATTTTGTTTTTAATTTTTTTTTATTGGTTTTTGTTTTACCTGCCCATTAAAACTCTGTTAGTTCAGTTTGAATAAAGAGAGTAATGTAGTATTTTCTTCTTTTGTGTTTACTGATTATGTCTAATGTCATGATGTATAAATGGGTAATAAAAACTGTGAACCGTTCATAACCAAAGATATCTTCATAGATCAAAGAGAGATAAAACTACCAAAAACTTCAAATAGACTATATCTTTGAATTGTTCTCAGGGTGCTCAATCCTAGAGTGCTTAAAAGAGTGTAGATTTTCTTCATTGAAAGTTCACACTTAACACATAGAGAAACTAATGTGTTTTGTGCAATTTCATTTGACAATAGTTTAGACTTTAGAATCTTAAACTAACTGATAGTTCAAAACTAAGTGTCTATCAGTCATGTGTGCTTAGTACGTTCCTATATGGCAGTAAAGTGTGGACACATATAACAGTCATGAGAGGAAATTCAACAGCTTCCATCAAAGATGTCTGTGTCACATTTAATGCATTCCACTGCAGGACAAGGTGCTTTACACAGAGGTCTTGGAACATGCAAAAATGTGTAGCATATTCTCCGCTCTTAGCAAGAGGAGCCTTCGCTGGTTAGGCCTTATAGGGAGTATGGAGGAAGACTGTATTCCAAAGGATCTGCTGTATGGAGAGTTGGCAGTAGGGGCAAGACTTATTGGAAGGCTGTGGCTGCGATTTAAAGACGTTTGCAAAAGGAGCATAAGGGAAGCTGACAGAGAAATCAATGAATTGGAATCATCACTGAGCACCATTCCAGCTGGCAAACAGCAGTGTATAAAGGAGTAAAAAAGGCAGAAGATGTGCAAAACGAAACCCTTGCAACAAAAAGAGAGTAACGGACGGCCAAATTAAACCAGGAGTCAAGGTTCTCCTCCAAGAAATGCAGCAGAGAGTGCCATTCCAGAATCAGCCTAGTAAGCCATTCGATGAAGTGTCCATAGCTACTCCATCGCCTCACATAGACAGAAGGATGCCATATATACAATTCACAAAGAATTTCTCCTTTATAATCATGTTTCTAACAAGAACAACTGCCAGAATAATTTTTCATTTGATTGATATTTGAGTCTTCCTTTACTGACCAGACTATATTAAGTATTAAGAATTAACAATAGTAATGTTTCTAAATTTAATAGGACATATATCATAAGGTATTTTTTTAATTTAAGATTAAAATTAATACCACTGGGCCTGGGACTACACTGTATTACTTTTATTATCAGACCTGTTTACCCCTACGATTTCAGTGTAGTAACTACATTTTTAAGCCTAAGACTACAGCACTACAACGAGCTTAAAAATACTGAGATTTCGAGAGTTTTTTTGTATGTTTGGTTTAATTTTAATTATAAAATTAATAATCTGGGTGATTTCAGTAAAAATTAACAGAATTTGTTCTGTTAACACCGCAAGTAATCAAACAAGAATAACGCTTGGCTTTTGCGGCCTCAATCTCAATAAACCAAACAGAATATTATCTTTTAGAAAATTGCATTGCTAATACTTAACTACCAGTGTGCTTGCCTAATACCTTTTCTCATCCTTAAGGAAGAAATCGCATGAATAAATCATGTATATGTATTTGTTTTACTTACATAAGCAGATGAGTGG
This sequence comes from Lymnaea stagnalis, assembly GCA_964033795.1. NCBI lineage: Eukaryota > Metazoa > Mollusca > Gastropoda > Lymnaeidae > Lymnaea > Lymnaea stagnalis. Next base: position 549,976 of record CAXITT010000297.1, read on the forward strand.
ATTTCCTTACACAACTTGTACACACTCCAAACCCCCCTCCCCCCCCCACCCCCCCCCCCCCCCCACCCCCAATTGCCCAAACTACACTTGGGAGCTTGTGAAACTACATTTCTGAGAGCTGGAATCTACGCTGAAACTAACTCAGGGGTAAAAAGGAATATATTATAGATAGTTTTATGTTTTCAAACTCGGACTTCTAACTCAAACAGGCCTCAATTAAATACTAAATTAAGTAATTAATTTATTGAAGTTTTCTAATTAATAATACAGTTAATAAATTTATTTTAATAGATGATAGATGTGTACTGTTCACAGTTATAAGTTAAATAATAGTATTAGTTTTGATTTAAATAAAATTGATCAACAACTTTAGTTTTAGTATGGTTGAGGTACAACTCAGATTAGAACTAACTCAAATAAAACTGAGTTATTGCCAACCTTACCTTTCTTAATCTAGCTTAAAAGTCAAAGTAAGTTTAGTAAGTGTAAGCATTGTTTTATTTGTCAATGTCAATATCCAATCCGAATTCAAGATTTGTTTTGATTTTTGAATAGGTTTCTCAGATGTGACCCCAAACAAACGTATCCTTTACATTTTATTTTACTTTTTATTTAGCATCAGTATCACGACTTGTGTCTATTTTTAGCGTGTGCGTAACCTCGATTCACAACATCAAAACAAACTTTTCATAACCAACATTCACGAACACAGAAAAAAAACCTACCGAACCAAATGAGTGTAGTCCACTGTAGTTTTACTTAAGGAAGAAATGACTGTGTATCCCTTTAATAGTTACAGTTACATTTCACATTAATTATAAGAAAACCTATTGATCGAAGCAGTTCAGTTCGTTTAGTGACTCCACCCTCTCTACCACAGTTTGCACAGCGCAGCATGGCGGTTCGCCAAGTAACCACAACACACAATCAACATCTTGGATTGACTATAGCGACCGATTTCGTGTAGACTAAAACAACGACGTCTTCCTTCACCACGTTCAGTGGACGGATTTCCTTCCTATGGTCATTGGTTTGTGCATTTGTTGTGACGCCAGCCGCGCCCTAACGCACTACTTCACGACGGGTTTTAGCAGAGTAGAATTGTTCCACATTAAAAATGTAGCATTGCGATCACACACTCACAGTATCAGTCACTAAATGAGCAGAAATCAGATCTACACCTTAGCCTAAACTAAGGATCGATTGATATTCCATCGGTATAATAAACAACAATCAGTAGTTTTCCGACATTGCTCCTACTAAAACGGATTAATAATTTATTCAGACACTTGTATTTGTAAATAAACAATAGCTTACCCTCTCGAAACCAGAACACCAGCCCACATCTTCGTGTCCTCGACTGTCGGTTCGAATCGGGTCAATCGACGTCAGAAGAGATCAAATGAGAATCGCCATTGATGTTTATTTTTGGTCTTATGCTAATGACGCGCACTGACTGCGAGTTTGTCGTCTGCTGGGCGGGTGCATTAATTGTCCCAGAGTTATTAAAATAGAGCAGTATCAGTCTCTCCTCCCTCCATTGTTGGCGGTTATTGACACTTATCCTCCATATAAACGTATGTAAATAATGATCAATATATATTTTATAAGAAATCTTAAACCAAAAGCAATAGATGGTAGCAAATGTTAATCCACACAGCATTGTTTCCGTTTTTTTAAAAAGAAAGGGCGTATAATTTTCGACGCGTGAAAACATCCCCTACCACTTTACTTAGTGTTTTAAGAATTTTCTTAACATCCAATTTGATTAAACTAAACGGCTTTTAGTAATCAACATGAACAATTATCAATATTTCTACCAAGAGAGGGCAAGAGAGACATAAACAAGTGTTACCAATTTTGCGTTCTGATAGACATAGAGATCGACCACTAAAAGAGAGGTTTAGTACAAGTATGCTATGTGTACGGCCATTTAGACGTTAATTATTATAAATAGCGCTTATTTGACTGCTCAAAACATGACTTAATATAGGGGTATCACATACTAGTTAAATTAAACCTCAGTTTCCATCTCGGGACCAATCTTTTTCTCCAACTTTTCTTCCCCACATATATTTTACTCTATTTATTTATTTATTTAGGCATTTTTATATAGCGCTTACCATATAGCTCTAAACGCTTTACAATTATTAAAAACATGTAAACTAACTAAAATAAAAATGAGACATTAGGATAGTAACTACTATACTATAGAAACAATTAAAATTACTCTATCACCGGTACTCAGCTCAAACTGTTCGACCGAAAACGACGGAGTCCTATAGGCGTAATTTTAAGATCGACTCCTTAGAGGCGCTGGGAAACCTAAGTTTCCCCAAGTGAAGGAGATACTTTTTTTTTCTTTCTTTTTTTGCAACGCATCTGCATCTACGAAGCGTCGGTTGTCATTGGCCCCATTCAATAATTAGTGGCTTAGTAACTAGTAAACTTCGGGCTAAAGGGAAGGGTTTATCATCTATTGTACTTCTACTTAAAGACTCAAACTCAAACCCGTAGCTTCTATTTTGCTCAAGCCAGGCAATCGAGCGTGCCTCAGAAGTTTTTTAAATATAAGTTAACTGGCAAAAAAAAAAAAAAAAATTACGTTAAATATCTTTTTAAAAAAAAAAAAAAATTTTTAAGGGACAAAATTTTTTGTTTGGGATTTTGCCAAAGCCAGGCAATCGAGCGTGCCTCAAAAGTTTTTTAAAAATAAGTAAACTGGAAAAAAAAAAAAAAAAAATTACGTTAAATATCTTTTTAAAAAAAAAAAAAGATTTCTAACGGACAATACTTTTTGCTTCGGTGAGCAGTGCCTGGCGTGTATAGTGTATCAATGATCAATAACCGAATTTCCAAAGGTAAATGTTGGATTTGGAAGGCTCCGCAAGTGTTTGGGGGCGTAAGGGGTCTCAGTCTTAATATGCTGAAAGTAGGCCTATATTAGGCAGCCGTATTAACATCTCTCCTATAAGCTAGCGAGTCGTGGACAGTGTACAGCCAGATATGCTAAGACAGGTAAACCATCTCCACCTACACTGTCTACATAGACTAAACTTCTTGGCATAAGGTGGGAGGACAAAGTCCCTGACACTGATATGACTTTATCAGCATACACTAGTTCCTATAAAAAGGACAAGCCAGATGGGTAGGGTATGTTGCAAGAATGCCAGACAGCAGACTTCCCTAACAACTTATGTTCAGTGACCTCTCCAGATGGAAACGCTCAGCTGATGAGCAGAAAAATCGACTTCAAGGACTATCTAAAATCTTCATTCAAATCCATGGACGACATTGACTCGTATAGGTGACACTTGCTATGGATAGTTCAAGCTGTCGAGGCACTCTCTTTGAAACAAAATCCTCAGAGAACAAGCGCAACTCTCACGCCCAAATAAAGCGCACTGCAAGGAAAAGCAGAATCGACTCAAATCCATTCTTTATTTGATGCACGTACATTGGCGGAGTTAGGGTTAGTGCTGCCAGGGACAAGTCAAGTATTTTCCCGTCCGTCTCAAACGGAAAAAAAAACCCTCTACAATTAAACGAAAATGCGAATCACCATTGATGTTTATTTTTAGTCTTATACTAATGACCAACATAAGGGAAAAACAAGTGCCGTACCTGTGACCTTTTCAGGATATGACCATATAACTGTTGGATACTTTATATTAATACCAAGTACCGTACCTAATGTACTGACAACCTTTTGTGGTTATTACTAGGTAATTGTTGGATGCTTGGATCCGGTGTAACGCCTACTGCATTGATTCTTCAAATCCCGGTCTATTCAAGAGAGCCGCCAAAGCCATGCACATTGGTTCTTCCAGACTCGCCTCTCTCTCTCTCCATTTCTTATGTCAACAGCTTAGATTTTATTTTTAAAACTGCCAAGTTTGCTCAAGGGCAAGGATTAAACCCCAAGATTGCGAATACATGTTAAGTATCTCAAGGCAAATAGAGTGGGGTGACATCTCCCCGGGGAGATCAAGGAAGGGATACGAACATTACGGAATACTGAATGTAATCTCTGCGTTTCTTATTTTATTTATATTCTCATCCAACCACCCCTCCCTATTTATCAATCACCCCCTCCCTAACCCCCCCCCCTCCCAAATAGATTCAAAGAAGCTCAGCCTAGATGGGTGTGGAAATCTGGGGCTGATTGGTTGGTAGTAATATTACGCGAACAATGAGAACATTACGGAATACTGAATGTAATCTCTGCGTTTCTTATTTTATTTATATTCTCATCCAACCACCCCTCCCTATTTATCAACCACCCCCTCCCTAACCCCCCCCCCTCCCAAATAGATTCAAAGAAGCTCAGCCTAGATGGGTGTGGAAATCTGGGGCTGATTGGTTGGTAGTAATATTACGCGAACAATGAAGATAAGACGATGCAGTAGGAGCAGTGAGGCAACCCGTGGTGACATTCCTACTAATTAGATAGATTATAGTTATAGTGCCATGATCTATATTGACTGTAACTACCACACTCCAAGACAATCATAATCTCCCCATATAATCTTAATTAAATTACAACGAACATTTAATCTAAATTCCAGCTGAAACCATCTACACACAATCTGACATATTCTACACTCATCTGGCATAAAATATTTGACATCCCTTCCCTTAAAGACAGACGAGAGGGACTCCGCCTGATATTCTTACATAAAGTCATAAAGTGGTCATGGGACTGGTGCCGGCCATCCCAGCAGGCACGTACCTTACTCCACAGAAACCTGGTCGATTGATCAGAGCTAAACGCTCACTGAACACTGACATCACCACTGACAACCCCATAAACAATTACACCCGAAACAACAGCAAATGCTTCATCGCGTCTCTGTGCAATACAGTGCAAGTAAGTAATCTTTCTTCACACGCACAATAATAGCTTGTAACCACCTGGACAATGCCGCTGTGAACTCGACATCGGTCGAAAACTTCAAGGCTGCCCTGGCATCTGCTAGGAGCTGTTAGACTGGCAACACCATTCCCCCAACCGTCGCACAGATGCCAGTATATGGATGTAGCAACGAACACTACCAGAGCCGGAAGAGAATCTACACCCAGGGTTTCTTTCAGCTATAGTCCCGCGGAGGGGGGGGGAGGGCACTGCCGCCTTCACTCCCCCCTCCAGCAAAAATATGTTCAACAATAAATCAACTGCCATTGCCCCCCCCCCCCCCC
>CAXITT010000297.1:555453-596321 GCA_964033795.1 Lymnaea stagnalis
AAAAAAAAAAAAAAAAAAAAAAAGAAGTAGTCTTTAGATGAATTTTTAAAAAGTTTTTTTTCCACCAATCACAGCGGGCAACAAAGAAAAAAAAAATTGCCGGTATCCATAGGATGGTCCCCACGAACCTCCATGGTGGCCAAGGTATAGAATTGTAACAAAATCCTTTGTGGGCACAAACATCCAATGTAATAACTACATGACTTGGTCTGATTCAAACAGCCGTACACGACAGTTTTCAATTTTCTTTCCTCATTGACCAGTAATATTAAAAAAATACAACAGGTTTATTTTGTCTACATGCATCTTCATAAAAAAAATATGTTAAACCCACAACAAAGGATTTTACAAGCAATGTATTCCCAGTGACTGATTTGCTGTTTGTTGTGTCAGGGCTGTTCACTGGTATCAATCTAATGCAGGAGTCAGCAACCATTTTTCAGTAAGGGGACATTTTTTTAAACTATATCTGAGACCATATTTTGGGAGTTGCGTGCCACCAGTAATAAAAAAAAAGTGAAAGAAAAAAAAAGAGCCTTCTAAGTGCCGCATAGGTTGTTGCCGACCTCTCATCTAGTGGCTTGGCGGATGTACACACCACGTTAAGGGCTCATGCTTTTTTGACTCAGCTTTGAAGAATCTTTGTCACCCCAGTGCCAACAAACCTGCAACAAACCACCATTCTTTAGTAATTAGCACTACTTAGTTGTTGCAGTCCCTATTTATTTTGAAGGAATGGACATCCCACAAATTATATGGATAATACTCGGTGGTTACACTCTTAAAGCAATACAACTAGAGTTTTTAAAAATGAGCAAACTGGTGAAAAGCAAGATTTTGAATAAATCAATCCATCCATTTAGAGAACTTAGACCAAGTGAGGAGTGGTTCAGCTAAGGGCCACAACCTTGTGGATATGTACTTGATGAAATATGCAAAGCCAACAACCAACTAGAGAGGTAGCCTTAAAATTCTTACCTTCAGAAATTTTTTTAGTACATCTAGCATATAAAAATGTAATGATAGCTTTTATAATGAGAAAATTTCAGGTTACCTTAGTTAAAAATGTCATAGTTCTTCAACATACCAGTAGTGGTATATGGCTGGTTGGATTGTAAAGACACAATGTGAGTCTGTAATGGGACTTGGCGGCCGCAGGCGAGTATCGTTTTAAATTTCTCAATAGATACCAACAAATATTTCTCACCATAGGTAAAGAACAGCATCATGACAAGTTAAACCTTTTGAATTTTCAACATATAAACACATAGTTAAAGATAAAATATCTGTTAAATCAGACATGGTCTCCTGAAGCTGTTTATTTTAAGCTAGGAACTCAGAATGTCTACGGACCTAGTTTTGGCGACACTGACCCTGGACAACAAATAAAATCATCTAATGTCTTGAAATATTGGAATCTTTGAAGCCATTGAGAACAATACCGCTTCATTGGGATGTTAATATTGTGTTGTTTAGTACTAGTTACATCAAATTAAAGAGGAAGTTGTCATCATTGATAGATTTTGTTTATTAAAAGACTTGGATGTCCATATGTTATAACAGCAGAACTCAAGTACCATCTTTTTATAATCATGTTTGATAAAGCAGAGTCACAAGTCCAAGGTTTGGAGCAATAGATCAAGTGCGCATCACAAGGTTGCCAGCAAATGCCCTGACTGACCTTTTTTCAAGTGGTTCTTTACTTACGGCATCTCTGTCAGTGAATGGCTACAGTATATCCTGTTATAAGCGTTACAAAAAATGAGAGTGACATGGAGCAACAAAACACTTCATGATAATAAAATCTTTCTAATTGTGATTTCTTACCATTCACAGTTTTTGTCAAGTGCATGGCAGAGCAGAGGGTCTCAAAGTGACATGAGGTGTGGGGGACAGAACATGATAAATTTAAAAAAAAAAAAAAAAAAAAGAAAGGTAGAACAATGTAATACCGGTATGCAACGACTAACAAGCATTTCATTAGTTCCCTCCTGTCATATTTTACTGGCTAAAAAGTGACATGAGGTGTGGGGGAAAGAAAATGATAAATTTAAAAAAAAAAAAAAAAAAAAAGAAAGGTAGAACAATGTAATACCGGTATGCAACGACTAACAAGCATTTCATTAGTTCCCTCCTGTCATATTTTACTGGCTACTGCATGTAAAAATAAACAAGAGAATAAATGAAACTCCAAAGCTTTTTATTTATTAATTTACTTTAGCCTTACTTAATATGAAATGTAAACAAACTTCTATAACAGAGCAGTGTTTCTGTGAGGCTTTGCCTCTCAGAACATCTTATTGAAGTTAATGTCGGCTGCATCTGAGTACTTATGGCATTGAATAAAGTCCTGCCTCATCAATGAAGATATCCCCATTATGGATGTAATCTGAACATTTGTAGTTGCATTGATCGTACACCGGACATCAACCAACAGCTAGACCCTTGATTTAAAATGTGTACAATTCAATAAACATATACAATAGCAGGTTCAAAAAAATAATACTAGTAACAAATAAATCAACTAAAAAAAACAAAAAAAACAACAAATGTCCCTTGAGAATACTAATTTTTTTGTATCCTCTCAATTTCATTATAGTTGCCAATCATTGTTTTGAAAAAAGAAGTGTAGAAATATCTGAATAACCCTAGTCACAAAGAATTAGGGCTGGCATGTAGTATTTACTAATACTAATAGGGCTGTATTAGGTTAAATTTAGGTGTAAGATAAAAGTAATCCAGTTTCTATCAAGATTAGGCAAAAACTCATTACTCTGAACTTGAGCCTCCCAGCTCAAAATCTCCAACAGGTAGAGAGAGCCCTACTCCCTACTATATAATGTGTACCGGTATAAAAAAATAATTAAAAAGTGTATGCACCATTTTGCTTTAAAATGAACATGGAATTAAAATAAGACCATCAACACCAGGATTCATTGTTTGGAAAAAAAAAACAAACCAACATGGTTTCTTATCAATTTGAAAAACAAAATCTATTATTTTAATTCCACTGTAAATATTTAAAAAAAAACAACAAAAAAAACACAACTATGTGACACAAAAATGACTTCACATGGAAGCTGCTGATAAAGTGAGAAAAGTCTCATTTTATTATATTTGAAAATAAGTTGAGAACAAGTGAGACATAGAATTCTAATCAAATTTTCTAAGGTAAACCAGTAGCCAGTCCGGAATGTCATAATGACCAACTGAACCAGTAGTGAGACTCTGGTGTGTCACAATGACCAAACTGAACCAGTAGTGAGACTCTGGTGTGTCACGATGACCAAACTGCACCAAAACTAAAGAAATTTGTTTTAAAAAAAAAGAAAAAAAAAAAGATTACTTGCAAGATGTCGCGAGGCAGGGTCAACTGTTGGAAATCTTAAATAACCTTAAAGTTGTAATAAGGACGACTGATGACAAGCTCTTTTGACCTCTTTCATGATAATGTTACAAAAAAATACAATAAAAACATGGGAGAGAACTATCTGAATACCAGTCAGTCTGTAGCACACTTTAAAATTAAAAGTAAAAAGTAACACAAATTCACACATTTAAAATTTCAAAGGTGTCAAGGCCAATTCTGTCGTTACCTATCTGGCCAGAGCAATATGCTGCACCATACAAAAAACACCAAACCATTCCAAGTTTTGAATATGTCATATGCAATGTGCTAAAGCTCCAAACAAAAGTTTTCTCTCTCAACATGGCCAGAAACTCAGTCACTTGAAGACGAGGATGATCTTCTCTTGGATCTGCTACTGCTCCTACTGCTGCGACTGCTACTTCTAGAACGGCTGTCTGATCGCCTGTTGCCACGGCGACGACGGTCTCTACTACGAGTCCTTGACCTAACAAAAATTGAATACATTCAGTAAAAGTTATCAAATTCTTTATAATCAGAATTTTAAAACTATTTTATTATATCCATTCATCTAGAGAGCAGATTAAGTGACATATGATTTAAAACATAAACAAATGTTTTTCCTACCTGCGCTTTTTAGGTGATCTATCATGCCTTCCTCTCTGACGACTTGCCCAGGGCCTGAAAGGTCAATCAAGGGGAAAATATGTATTAGTGTTCAAACAACATATTCATGGTCTCTCATTCCCGCTCCTTAATATCCTACAATCTGTTCCTTTGAGTACATCTCCCAAAAACCCTTATATTTAACAAATGCACTGCCAGATTTGCAGCACATATTCAGATTGCCAGTTTTACAGTATATATTTGCAGTCTGGTCACAGTTAAAAAAAGTCTATCTGTCTTACATCACATATGCTGGCTGCATAGGAATGTTTAAGAAAATTGATGGAGTGTTTGGGCATGCAAGGCCTGATATTTAAGACATTCTTTCTTTCTGCTAATACATAAGCATGGCGCAATCTGAATTTTTTTCTATATCACAAATGAACAGTGGGAGATAGTGCAAACATTTTTTCAGAGGTCTCTTACATTTGACAGTTACTCCAATGGCTATTGATAATGAAATAATGCAGGCAAGACAAATTAAATGTTGCAAAGAGAACAAACACTTTGTAAAGTACAATTAACTAGTTTACAAGTTGTGCCTGGCACTGCTATCATTGCTATTTCTAATAAATACGTTCTGTAATTGTTTTTAAACTCAATCTTAGACTCGAAATCACAATGAGGACATGTGAAAAGATAGCGTGTTGATGTTGTCTTGAAAAATTGTGGACAAGGTTATCCATTTCTGCAAATGCAGCCACCTTCTCAGGATAACATCAAATTTAATCTTGAAATAACAGAAACAAGAAGCTTTATTATACTAGGTCACCAATTCTGGAAAGGAACAACCAAACAGAAGAGCATAGCAAGAGACATGAATTTCCGAATCATTAGAATATCATTTAGATAGTAACTGATTGTAATGATACAAATCTGAAATGTCAGTTTTGTCCATGTCAACTATTGGGGATTAATTTTTCAATAACTCATTAATAATATGGTTCTAGTAAAACTATGCCATGTTGCGTTAAGAAACTTTACATGTATATTTAACTTAGACTTAGAGAAACAATATGTAGAAGTTATAAACGCTAATTATAACCACGCATCTAAAATATATTTTTAAATTAATGTGATTTTTCTTAAGAACAAGACATTTAATATTTTTTACACCTATGGTCATCCTTTATGGCCATTGATCAGTTCCAGCATCTACCATGATAGGCGACTTTCCTTGAAGTAGAATTCTTTAATTCTAAATTGAATATTTTCGCAATAAGAGCATAGAAAACCTGTTTAAGGCCTTCTAACTATAGTTTTTAACATTATTAGACCCTCAAAAGAAGGTTCTCAAATTCATAGGCCTACAGTCCATATGTACAGTCATTTTAATTTTAATACAGGGATGTATAATTGACTCAGCAGAGCGTGCTCTGAATCATTTTTCAATATCTCGATCAACTTTTTAATGTTATATTTGAACAAAAACACGCAATAGAGAAGCTGTGAAAGTTGAAGCGCGATGTGGCTAGGGACGACTGAATATATAAATATATTTTTAAAATAATTGTAAACGGATTGAATGATCAGGAATTCACATGAATTTAATTTCAACAGGAATTACTATAAATACTAATTTTTTAAAATACCTTATAGGTGACCTTCTTCTCAGGGATCGAGATCTTGACCTGCGCCTAATGGGTGACCTGCGTCCTCTCCTAGAGGCTGATCTAGAGCGTGATCTTCTCCTTGCAGGAGATGGACTAATCTTCTTTTTTACCCTTGAATCTCTAGACCGAGAACGTCTCCTGTCCCTTGCAGATGATGAGCTCCCATGTTTTGGCCTAGGTGTTTCTCTATCTCGAGACCTCTTATCTGTGGACTTTCTATCTGACCTTTTCTCACTTTTCTCTTCCTTAGGCCTATCAATTTTTTTAGTGTCTGCAGTTTTCACGGGAGATGTATCTTTTTCAGGTTTTTGTGCCATCACAGTGTCTTTAGGCTTGACCTGAGCCTCTGGCAATTTAGGGAGTTCTTTCTCAGTAAGCTTATCACTATCTGCTTTAACAGATTGAGGAGTCTTTTTTCTCTCCCTAGATGATGACTGTGATGAGGATGATGATGCTGAGGATGATCTGGCTTTGTCCGAGCGGCTACTGTCCCGCCTGGACTTCCCGTCAGTTTGCTTAACTGATTCTGAATCAGTTGTCTCTGCAGGTTTTGTGCCCACAGGTGTCATATTTATCCCTGGCAAGATGGTAGATGGTTCCTTACCAGAGTCATTATTAGCACTTGCCACAGTTATCTCTCCAGGCAGAGGAACATTTGAGAGCTGAAACGGATCCATGTTGGCTGCCATCCTTACTTCAGTAGGAGTCACTGGAAGAGGGACAGACGTTGATTGACTCTCAGGGAGTGGAGGTGGCGGAATTGTGAGCGCTGGTGTCGGCGGCATAGGTGGCAGTGGTGGAGGAGCAATTGATGAAAGAGGGAATGAAGAGGGTAAGATCTGTGGGGCTGAAGCAGGCAGTGGTACTTGAGGTAATTTGACTGTTTCCACACCAACAGTGTTTGCCAGATGTGTTGCTGCCTCTGCCATGTTAGGATGCTGAATGGCATTATACTGCAGTGTGGTCAAGTCCTGCTCAGGGATGAAAGCATTGGGGGGCTGCTGGGTTGGTTTTGGTGCAGGTATTTCAACAACAGGAGCAGACTGATCTTTGCTATCAACAGCAACAAAACCTTTAGGAGGGACATCGAATCTTGATCGATGAACACGGGGAATAACAGGAGGGGGTTCAGGGGAAGACGATGATGAAGATGGTGATACCGAAGCATCCTTGCCGTCGTCTTTACCTCTGTTCTCATCAGGTCCCTTCACCTGTGAATCTTCTCCTTCTTTGGTTTTCCTTCTCCTCTGCTCAAGCAGCGATGCTCGTAAACGTGATGGAGATTCAGATCCCGACTTTGATCCTGACCTCTTCTTCTGTTTTGGCAACCGCCGAGGTGAGCCAGATGACGATGAAGAGGATGGTGAGATGGACATTCTTGACTTACTTGGGGGAGCATCGTCCTCCTTTAAACTGCGGGGGAAAATTTAAAATAAATTTAATTGTAATGACATAAATGCTGGACTTGACTAAAATCTATTTTATACGTTAATAAACAATAATTGGTAAAGAATAATTGCTGGATTTCACTCTTAGTAGTCTTAGAGTTTTGGAAACTGACACAGTAAAATAAGCAATAATAAGATAGCAAACAATGTAAAATTGTGTTAATAAATGGCACGCACCAATTATTGAAATCAATTACAGCATTCACATTAAATATACTTCTTTTAAAGACAACCCTGTACTTGGTCATAGAAAAGTCAAGATGAACATTCATGAAACATACTTGGTACTTTCTGGAACCTTCTCTACAATCTTATCCAGGGGTGGCATCGCGGGAAGCTTTAATGTCCCTTCAATTTTCCTCTCAGAATCTTCCGAAGTGTTGTCCATTTGAGGCTGCTGGACAAATAATTTTACCAACTCATGACTCACGCCAGAACTAAATTTTCATTTAAAAGCTTGTTTAACTTATTTAAATTACAAGTCATTTGGAGAGCTAAAAATTTTTTTTTTAAATAGAAAAGTGTAGAGCTATATATTTTTTTTAAAAGCCTGAAGAACGTTAAAATAAAAAAAAAAGGTGTTATGCGCTCTTACAACTCAAGAATTCACTGGGGAGGCTTATTTACTGACAAAAGGCCATTAAAAAAAGAGACAAAACTAGTAACATTTGTAATTAATTGATAACTGTTTTACTCATAAATGTTTGGTTTCTTTTGTTACCTGTGCAGACTCTTCTTCCTTATCTCCATACTCAGGTTCTAAAGGTGGCTCCCATTTATTACCCTGATTCAAGAAATTATAAGTCAAAGACCATTACAGATAAAAATATTACATTAAAATTTTCAATAAATTTTTTGATAGGGAATCTGCCCCCACCCAAAAAAAAATATCTATGAGGTTATTTTTATTCTTCATTACCCTAAAATAACTTTTCATTAAAAGCTATATAGTAAAAATATTTTTTTGCAAATGACATTACAATTATCCATGTTGTTAAATATTAAGCAAATTACATTTTTAAAATATATTTCAACAATGCAAACAACTTTATAAAATAATTATCTACCTCGTTTTTTCTTGGTTTCTGTTTCCGGTCTTTATCCGTAGTTCTCTGTTGGCGACCTTTTGAGCCTGATCTTGAACGAGACCTTGAAGAACCAGAGCTTGATGAGCTAGAGCTTGAGTCTGATCTGGACTTCATACCAGATAATAAAGGACGAGCTTTCTGAGAAGAACTCTTTTGGTCATCTGGCAACTGCTTTCCAGGTACCTTGTCTGCTTAATTAATAAAATTTTGTTCAAATTTGGGTTAAGATAAAACTGTGAATACTGTTTGCGCTAAGCTAATAATATATATAAGAATGAGCTATGACACTGTAATGCTAAAGATTCGAAAATATTTAGATACGCTCGGATTATTAAAAACAATCATAGTTATTTTCTATTATTTTATGGAATTTGAGTAAATTTAAATGCGCCAAAAAATATATATCCGCTTTTATTTTAGTAAAAGTTTAAGTATTATTATTATAAATTACTAATGCATTTAAAGTAACAACCAAGGAACAATTTTAAGAATTTTATCCGAATGTAAAAATTATGAAAAAAAAATATTAATAAAAAAATTATGATATAAGAATTGCATCATAATCACATTTATCGGAAAACCCAAAACAAATGTTATTTTAAGTGCGTTCTTTAATATCCCCTTCTTAAAAAAAAAATTAATAAATTAAATATAATTGATTGCTTTTTAATTGCTAAAATCAAAAACAATTTTAGCTTTGTATTTTTAACACTTAATAAGTTTTTAATTTTTATTCATTCCAAAAATATACTTTGATGAAATTTATCACGTAGTAAAAACTTAAGCTCTAAATATACTTTTAATAAGAAAATGCTGTTTAATTCAATCAGAGCAGTGAAACTACTTATAGCCAAATAGCATTCACTAATGCACTTATCGCTCTTCAAAATAAGAACAAAGCTTATGAAATGCACAAAAGAAAATGTTTTTGCGTAAGTAAGGTGGTTACAATACCATGGATTATTTTTCTTTAAAAACTCTTTTTTTAAAGGGTGTGTGTGTGTGTGTGTGTGTGTTTAATACGATACTTTCATTTGCCCAAGGCAGCACAAGCCCCAAGTATAAAAAATGTTTATTTATTAAAATGTCCATTTCTTCCTAACCTTTATTCTAAAATTATATTTACTAATAATTTTTTAAGTGATAGTTTGATGCAGTATATGTTTTCTTTTGAAGAAAAATTTATCATTATTTAAAAAAAATAATTTTGAACTTTTGGGCAATATTTCCTTGAATGATATGTTGTCTATAAATAGTCATAACTTTTTTTATTTATGAGTCTTTATTCTTTTGAAATTTGAATATGTATTCTAGTATTGAATACATTCTTATAAAATATCAATTTTATTGCCATATTTGGAAACACTTTTTTTTCACTTTCTTTGTGAAGCTGTGATATGTTTTTTTCTACTAAAAAAAATTAAACTTTTGCCTAAAAATAATAATAAATCAATTTTAGAAAGGATATTTTGAACTAACACCAAATATATGTTAAAGAGCATCCCATTACCTTTAAAATGATATATAAACCTTTTACATAATTACACCCATGAGACACATTGAATAATAAGATGTATTCAAGGTTACAAAAACTGGAAAAATCTCGTCTCATGAGAGTTAAGAAGTTCATATCCATCTTTTTGTAACGATAAAAAAAATTTGACAATTGTCTACCGAGTTAGATGTAATATGAACTTGCAGCATAAAAGTGCACTGTCACTGAAATTGGCTGATATAGGTAGAAAGGATTACCTAATGTTACACTGTATTGAATTTGCTCTCCTCCATCTAGTTTGTATTGTATCTTGGCTGCCATGGGGGCAGGACTAGACAGAGACAGGGCCTCATCAATTGAGTCTGCAGCCAACTGAGCCTTCAGCAATGCCTCAGTTTCCTGGAGCACTGAAAGTGGTGCTTCATCTAATGGGTTCTTAAGTCTGAAAAAAAGATTTTTTTTTCAAATAAAGCCATAAATAATTATCATAAAAGTTTAGTTTCATATAGTCAATTTCAATATAAGTGTCTAAAACAGGAACATTACACACTTCTCTGTTTTATTGGCATTTTTCAAAGGTCGTTGACCAGGTTTCCAATGAGTAGGAGGTGGACTGTCAGATTTCTTCCTTACTGGCCTGAAAGGTAAAAATTTTAAAATAGAACTTATACATGTGCTAAATTAGAAGAAAGTAGAAATTGCATTTGAAACTTATATTAAGATATTATTTATAATTACTGTAGCTGTTTGTATTTACCCTACAGTCTTCCATCTATCTTCATGCTCTGATTTTTCATCTTCAGAACTAGATGACCTGGTTGGGGTCCCTCTTTTACGTTTCTTTTCTAAGTCGTCTTTCTTTTTCTCAGTGCTGGAGTCTGACCTCCTCCGACGGTGCAAGTCATTTTTACTTAAATCCCGTGATCTAGACTTCTCATTTGAGCTTGATCGCTTTCTCTTTCGGTCATGAGATAATGACCTTTCTCGTCGATCATCCTTCCCTGGCCTATGAGAATATGGCGACCTAGTTCTATCTGGATTTCGTTTAGGGGGTGATTTAGCTCTGCTGTCTTTAGGTTTCCTTGAACTGTCATCACTTTTCTCAGAACTTTTTGAGCGCCTAGAGTCTCGCCGTCTGTTATGAAATTTCCCTTCTGCAGCTTCCTCGCGATGCAAGCGGTTCCTGTGATCACCAGAGTCTCTTCTATTTTCTCTCTTTTCAGGGGAGCGAGATCTACGCGAGTCCTTCCTGACATCACGGCGTGGAGGTGGTGATTTCTCTTTCACCTTGTTCCTTCTGTCTCTTATTGTCCGCTCATCTGGAGATGAACTTCTGCAGAAACAAATGAAGACTAAGATAATATCCACTTGATATAAAATCTTTTTTTTTTTTTTTTTTCCTCAAATATATTTTAAAAAAAAGTTATAGCAAGCCTTAAAAAGTTTATTTTTAAAATTATTGATCTTTTTTAAACCAAAAGCAAATAGCTTAAAGTCTCTTATTGGCCGCTCATCTGGAGATGAACTTCTGTAGAAAAAAATGAAGACTAAGATAATATCCACTTGATATAAAATCTTTTTTTTTTTTTGCCTCAAATATATTTTAAAGAAAAGTTATAGCAAGCCTTAAACAGTTTATTTTTAACAGTATTGATCTTTTTTAAACCAAAAGCAAATAGCTTAAAGGTTGTCCACAGGTAGGCCGCCTGCTTGTATGAAACAGATATGCACCATTCAATCTTGATTTTAACTTAAAAAACTAAAATTTATTACCTGTTGTCAGATTTATTACGTTCACTCTCACGTCTATTACGAGCCTCCCTGCTCCTCTCTTTTGCTTTGTCTTTATCTTTCCGGCTCTTTATCTCTCCATCCTCATTGCCGGATCCTGTCTCTATATCACTATCTTCTGACTGGTCTCTTGGACCTTCAGTTTTATCCTTTTTACGTTTTCTCTCATCAACTTTAAGATAAAGACGATGGCATGTTTAAAAAAAATATGAAATAAAGCCAAACAAATTAACAGAAAAGAAAACAATCATAACTACATATTTGGTTTTAATTTAATTTTTACAAAGCATGAGCAGACATTTTTTACAAGCCAATTTCAAGTCATTGCTATTCAACTGCACCCACTGAACATGTACCAAAAACATCTTGTTAATGCCTAGTTGGCTAACATATTTATGTAAAATTCTGATCCACTAGTATTACTTTGAGAAAACAATATAAATACAAGAGTGAAAGAATGGTTCACCTTTTTCATCACTGTCATCAGGACGTGACCGCTTCTTTCTTTCATCATTCTTGTCTTCATCATGTTCCCTCCCTTGTCTTTTCGTACGACCATTTTCGAGTTTTCTAGGGAAAATCAAAAGGTAATTTCGGAAATTTGAATGTCCAGGGTTAAAGAAATAGATATTTTATAAAGGGCACGTGGCGCGGCTGAAATTTAAATAGCACAGTGATTATTTCATGCCAGATAATGAGTCATAAAGAATCATGGATACAAGCTTACAATAGGTAAGCACAACAATATGAGCTAAAAACTTTGAAATAGACTAACCTCTCAATGGCATCTCCATCCCCCCTTTCTCTCTCAAATCTGCCCCCTTGGGCGAATCTTCCCCGTTCTGTCTCCCTTTTGCTCTCTGTCTTCTCTAAGGACTGGGCTGATATGGCTTCACCTTTGCTCCATCGTTTCTCAGCAAGTTTCTCTGCTTCACTGAGAGGAATGGCTCGCCTTTGTTCTTGTTTCCAATGAGGTGGGGTAGTAGACCGAGAACGACTTCGGAATCTCTGCATAAATAGTAAAAACGATTCATACACCCATTGTTTTTGTTATTTTTATAAACAACAATTTTAAAAAGTAAACATAATAATCGTAGGGTTATTTTTTTACACACTTGAAACTCTAGAGCACAGACTTACAATAGCCCCTCTGCCTTTGAGTTTTCTTCCAGATGCTGACACAATGGGCCTGTTGTTTCTTTCTCTACGTCTAGGGGATCTTACTCTGTGGAAGCAATCCACATATTGATTCAAACAAGAGTTGACACACAGATAATAAAAAGACATTGACCAGTAGAACTAAATTACCTTTGCATGCCTACAAATATCTTAAGACTTAACATACAAGTTAATGCATTTCAAAATTAAAAAAAAAAATAATTGAATGACATTATATATACAAGAACGAACATAACAAAAAAAAACAACAAAAAACGAATTATAAAAGGAGTTTTTACTTTTGTCTTGATTCATTGTCTTCTGGTTTTTCAACAGCAATGTCTTTCTTTTCTTCCTCTTCCTTCTTGCCTCTGTAAAGAAAGTTCTGGAAAGGAACTTCAGGAATTTCATCAGTTCTGATTTCAGCAAACACTGAGCCTATTTCTTCTGTCTTCTCAGCTTTCTGGCTGTAAACAAATAAAGAAAGACATTAAAGCATTCAATAACAGAAGAAGAACTCAATAAATACACATGGCACTGACATGCTTTTTTTGTTTTTTAAATTAAACAAAATTAGATGTAAAAGGAAGATGTTGCTTTATTGTGAAACAATATTAATTTAAAAACATACATACATATATTCTAAAGGAAAAACATAAAAAGAAAATTGTTTATTAGCTTACTCGAATAGAAATCACCTTAATCTCATGGATAAAAATCTCAAAATTATCAATATTTTCCTCTGTGACCACTTTAAAGATCGTATGGCATTGAGCTCAGGATATGAACCGTGACAACTAATTCAAATGAAAAGCATTCCTCTCAAGTAAAATGATATCAAATTATCTTACTCTGATTTCTTTTCTTCCTCTACGTCCTCATCTTCAGAGTGGGACTTTTTGTCTTTCTTCTTCTTTTTTGAATCCCTCTTCTTGTGTTTCCTTTTGTGGTGATGTTTTTTCTTCTTGTTTTTCTTCTTTGACTCTTTCTCAGAGTCAGATGAGCTTTCTGCTTCAGCCTCTGCTTTAGACTTCTTTTTAGCTGTTCATAATAACATTTTCAACATTTATTTTTTTGTTAAAGAAGAAGTCATGCAGCATCGGTAAACTAAAATATTTCTATTGCACCAAACGTAATTAAAAAAGTTGCACACATTCAAATTTGTGCAAATGCTCTGTAGAGTGAATGATCTATCTCATCAAAAATGTTTAAAGACATTATAACAGGGCTATTATAGGAAATGGATGGTTCAATATTTGGAAAAGGCAGTAATTAAAAATTTTGATCAGCTGTTCTCAAACTTTTAACACCCCCCCCCCCCACCACCACTTTCCGGTCATCCCGCCAACCCCTTGAAATTACCACTGTGTATGATGAATGAAATTAATTACATTTAGACTTAAGCTGCAACACCAATTCTCCACAATTGGTAACCCGGACCTCTGCTGTGGGTCGGCTTTTTGCATCTACAGGTAAATTTTCTATTGTCCTCACAATATCCTGTCCACTCAATACGTGGCCAAACACAACATGGACACTGAAAACAGAGGATAATTTATTACAAACACAATTGAACAGAGGCTCCTGGTGAAAAACACAAAATTTTTAAAAATAAATAATTAAAGGATAATGCATCAAAATATTTAAAAACTGAAGTGATTTAATTTGAATATTAAAACAAATCACAGAGTGTCAAGTTTTAGTTTTGTAGAGGAATTTCAGATAACCTTGATTTAGGATTAACAGATAAAAAGCAGAAGTAAACATCTGATAATACTTCATTACCAAAATAGAAAAATAATTCAAAAGCTGCAAATAGTTTTGATTTTTAAAAGAGTTATACATTGCATAATTATGTCCTCCCATATCACTCGATTCGTTTTGAAATAAATTGTCGTCATTAAATGATTTCAATGACATTTCATAAAACAGAGCTGGCTAACTAGATAACCATTGGGAACCGCAACTAAAATTTCGATGCCTTGAGCATATAGGGTGGATAATGTTAGATGAAAATGTAATTAAAAAGATGTTTTTCATATTCCTATATTGTCTATTCTATATAGCTTTTAAACATTGCACTTTTCCAGGTACTAAATGAAAGCCAACATGAACATATAACTGAATTAGACATTAACTGATACATTATTTTAACTTGTTATTTAATATGAATATTGTCAACTACTTATTTCATTCTTCACATATATTTAGAATGATTTACTAGCAGTGTAACTTAAATTGAAAATTTGTATTTCTATGTATGAATATATAATTACAATTATCATTTTCAAAATTTTTTTTTTTAAATACACCAATTTGAGGGTACTGCAATTAATCCATGTAGGAGCAAAACACATTTGACTTATATATACATAATAATAAATAATAATAAATTTTATTTGAAAAACACACTTCATCCCAAAAATCTCAAAGCATGGTACAAAGTCAACCGTATTAAAAAAAGAGAAATAAAAACAATCTATAATTTACCACATTTAAAACAAACATAACACTACAAAATCTACATTCAAGCATACCAAGTCAAAGTCTTTCTTCCCTTTCAACCATAAGCAACATAAGCCAATAAAATGCATTAACTGGAAAATATGGTAGACAACATCACCCCAGAAGATGTTTGCGAAATAGAAGTGTTTTTAAATCGGTTTTAAAGGACTCCAATGTCTGTTTTCTTCTGAGAGCGACATATATGTCAAATATATATATATATATATATATATATGACATAAACCAGCATTTATCTACTCAATTGTTGTCAAGTCTTGACATTGAGACAGGCAAAACTGATAGTAGAATTAAATATTAAGCATAGAATATAAGTATAATTGCTTTATAATAGCTTTAGACATATTCTAATACTTACTTGTCCAAGTGAGGGGTTGCCTTGGTAGTGCTGGAGAAAAACAAAAATTTACTTTGAAAAAGAAAAAAAAATACTTTGAAACACTTAGGTAAAGCTAGTTAGGACTTTTTAAACCAGCATCCTTAATATTTTTGTTTCTTATCATTGTTCCTTAGATGATACAAATTTAAATCAGAACCTATGTTCATTCCTGGCACTAAATACTTGAATACATGTAATAAAACATACAAATATATTTAAAAAATGTAATGCTTTCACAGTTAAAGAATACAGCAACAAAAATGGAAAGTAGGAATCAATCGATAAAAGCACACAATCTAATCTGCTTTTAAAAAAAAAAATATATATATAATTTCATTAATGATTTTTCACTCATTAAAAGTGTAACTATGTGCAAAGAAAATTTCCAAAGGGTTTGGGATGCCGCGATACTAAATAAATTACCCCCCCCCCCTCCGCGCTTCTTAACCATTTCAGGGCGGAGCCTTTTCAGAGTGATTTATAAAAAATAAAATATTTCCTTTACATATATAAAACTATATATATTCTTGTAGGAAATAACTAATACAATCTTTATGAATCAAACTGAAATCTCAACATTTATGCAATGAGCTAACCTGGTTTGCATAATTTATGCTTGTAACTATTTGTTGTTAAACTTAGAATTAACATGTCTTACTTGTATCAATTGTGCGAATTTTTTGATGGATGAAGCCTAAATAAGTCCTAACACTTGTGTTTTGGGAAAACAAGGCCCATGGAGGTCCTTCAGACACCTCTGGCATATGGTTCCACCCTTTTCCTGCCTATTTTTCAGTTGCTACAGACATTCACTGTAACAGGCCCCATTAATGACCTATGGCTATGGACCTTCTATTAAGCTAGTTGTTAGTGAGAAAATTGTATGTATACCTATTGGTCTCTCTCATAAACATTTGAGTGTAAAAAATAGCATTAAGTACTGAAATGGGGTGCTTATGCCTTGAGGCATGGCGTATTTATAGGATCTATATTGTCTAAAAATTCAGAGGGGTCGTCTCTATCCAGTTGAGGACCCCTAAAACTATACCAAGGGTTCACAACATTATCGTGAACATCATCCTTTTGACAGTCTTCATTACTTTCCTGGTTGTTTTCTTCAGTGTCAGTATTCACTGCTAGAATATCAAAATCACTAAAGACAGTTTGTTTAGTGTCACTGTCAGACATTTTGGAAATTTACGATATTGCTTGCAACATACACAAAAATTTCTGAACACACCAAAAGCTAGTAAACAATAAATGGAGGCCGCCATTAAAAGACCAGGATGTGCAAGAATATGTAAGAAGCAATCTGATTAGCTAGCCCAACTAACCAAACCTGAGGCTTGAATATCTGGCCAATAGATCAGCCATCCGCCTTTTTTGCTACTGCCCCTTGACCGATTACCCCAGCCATCCCAAGAGTGCTAAATGCCAATTAAGGCAGAATGCAACTACCTTTAATGATGGCCGTGTTTGGTTCCAATCAAGTAATTACACACATTTATAGTGTTGAATTGTACATGATAGCAAATTATCACGTCAATGGTGACAGCTTAGAAGCTTAATTAAACTTACATAAAAAACTGACTCCCATTTGTGTCTTTGCCCTTATTTGCCATTGACAAAAGAAATTCTTTGTCATGCTTGAGTTGAAAGTTTTCATCTGAAAAAAAATGTATTTAACTTCCAAATGAGATATTTTAATTATTATTTTATATGTTAAGATCAAGAGTAACTGCATATTTAACAGTAATAATCTTGTGACACTTGCTTCTGGACACAAATTTACGATATAATCAATATATTCAGAATTTTAATTATGTAAAGACACTAACTTTAGGGTACTGCTTTTTAGACTTCTGTTTTAGCAAACTCCATGCAATTCATGTCGTAAATATTATTGCCATGTCCAAATTTTGCTTTCAGAGAATCTAACATTCAATTAAGTAATATTATGTTAGATAAGCTGTGATGTGTTAGCAAATGCTCCAATATTCCATAAAACTTCAACTGGCATATGTCAGGTTATGTAACACACACTGAATCAAAATAACAATATCATACCAGGGAAAACTCCTCCGTAGATAGACTCTCCTCCAGTGCCATCAACTGTGAAAAGAAACATAAAATTTGATCCTGTTGGATACTGAAATCAGACTTAGTACATAAACATTCACAAAACAAAAATGGTGTTAACAGATATATTAATTTATAAAATTAGTGCCCCCCCCCCCCCCCTGGTCATTTTACTTGACTGGTTGAGTGACGAAATAAACAAATACTTTCAATTACATTTTGTAAAGTCACCACTCTGAATGACAAAATCTTTGACAACTCTATGGAAAAGAGCACCCTTGTAATGAAGTGTGTT
This sequence comes from Lymnaea stagnalis, assembly GCA_964033795.1. Taxonomy (NCBI): domain Eukaryota; kingdom Metazoa; phylum Mollusca; class Gastropoda; family Lymnaeidae; genus Lymnaea; species Lymnaea stagnalis. Next base: position 573,356 of record CAXITT010000297.1, read on the forward strand.
GCCTGTCTTTTCACTGGTTCCTAGTTCACCTGTAAACAAATAAAACTTCCGGATAGAAACAACAGAGATAGGTATGAATAATTTTTTTGAATGAATAGTTTGAATAATAACTTTTAAAACTAAATTTAAAACATATAACTATTATGGTTTTGTTTTTACCAACAGGACATACTTTTAGGTGATACAAAAAATATATATGTACTGTACATAGTGCAAGAAAGAAAAAATAGGTATAACTAAAAGAACTTACCAGTGCAAAGGGCTCTAAAGTTCTCACATGTTTTTGGGACAACGTCAGAGAAAAGTTCGAAGACAATCCGACCAACTAGAAGTAAATATTTTATATGAGTTTTAAACGAATTTTCCCATCCTACTAACACATGGAATTTTTAAATTAATAAATTATTATATTTCTTGGAATAAAATCAATAATCCTTCTGGCTGCAGGGAGTTAAAAATAACTGCTCCTAATAAGCTAGTAATATGACAATAATTATGCAAAACTTTCATTTGAAATCAATTATTAGGACTGCAAAATGTGTTTTGACTTTTTAATGAATAATGTTAAAAAAAAAAAGAAAAAAAAAAAAGTAGAAAATTAACTAATAGGAAGACTAAAATGATCTCACTTTGTTTGTCTCCAATGCTGATGTCAAAGAAACAACGTGGACGGTGACCGCCAACAGTCATTTCTCAATATGAATACTTTAAAATTGGTAGAAAAAAACAGCATTAAAATAAATATCCCTTAAAAATGAGTTTAAAATATTATAACAAATATATTTTTATAAATAAAAAAATTCCAAGTCTGATCAAGTGTCATTTAAAAAAAAATATCTTGTAATCTAGTTTAAAGTTGAATACAAAGAATGGGAGTTCTATTTATGCTAAGCAATAGCTTATGCATTAGGCCTATAAAATTATTCTAAATAATGTATTTAAACATGCAACAGGTATTCAAAAGCTTGAACAAAAGTTATTCGTACAAATATTTTGAAATATTTTTTTTTTCATTCATATGTTCTGTTTTTTTTAGTCTGTCATCATTTTTCCTAAACTACTCTTTATATTATTATTAATTTATGACTAGTAGAACTACTGGTGCTTTGTATACTTCTTCATTGTGATCTCTTCATTAAAATGTATAGCCTTACACAATCTTTTGAGCAAGGAAAATGTTTACATTACTTACGACATTCATAATTATTTTATCTCCAATAGTGCAAACACTACAGATGTTCACAGTTGTTATTTTATTAAAGTTTATGCTCCTTTACAAATTAAAATAACCAAATCTCCAAATTTAAAGACGATATTCATTCAATTCAAGCAAGAGGTAATAGAACATTTCATCCCTCAATCTTTTCGCTTCATATTATTAGTGCAAAGAAATCTTGCTAATAGGCCTACTAGTTTGAATTTCAAGTACATCTACATAAATCACCGAATGCAGTATCACTTTGTGTTGATTTATTGACAAGTTAAAGCTCTAATTACAACTACTGCCCATGCAATTGCAATTTGCAGTTATACCTGCATGTTGTGGCATAAAACTCTTTATATCATTTTGTTTAATCTACAAGACAAATTTGTTGATCCAGGAGTTAATGAGTTTAAAACATATACTCTAAATTTCAAATATTTGGATGATCACAATGATGAAGTACCCCGTCCCCAGAAATTATTTTGTTTCTTAATTTTTTATTAGGCATTCTAGGCTAGCTATAGCACATCCAAGTGACTGTGAATGGTTGCAGATGACAATGTTTTGCTCACAGCAAATTATGATCATTTATAATATTTACTATAACAGATTTTTAAATCTCAAATTAAAATATTCTTGATTAAATTACTTCTAAGTTCATTCAAAAACACAAGTTATCAAATAGTTTGATGTAAATCATGGTAATAATTGAATATTTCTTAAGTATCTGCATCTTCCGCCATTAAAAAGGGGGGTGTGGTTAAAATTAGGCTAAGTGACCTTAAGATAATGTAGGTTACTGAGACGAGAAACCAACGTCTAACATGACTTAAATCAATGAGAATCGGCACACAATAGATCAATATATAGTGCTCTTCTTCAGTATTTAATATTAAAGACATGTTCTTTTAATTTCTTCCTAAATTTTTTAGGAAAAGATGCCTTATACCTATAATTTCCAAAATTAAGGTCGATCAATAATAAACAGTATGTTGGAATGTAGGTCAGGATGTGCCCTATTGTGAACATGTTGGAGAATACCACAATTTTATGACTTTACTCAAGTACTATCTTTAGTAGTTTTTTCATGAAAACGTCCAAAAATTAAAAACTTTGATTCCCCTATGCCGACTACTATTTCAGATAAAAATTTTGAAGTAGTCTCCCATGCTTTACCGAAGTGCCTTCTATGCAGTCCAGTGTTGGGATTTCAAAAGAGATGTTACTGCGCTTAGGGTGAGACAACACTTACTTGGCAAAATCCATGCCATAAACTACACCTTTGCCTTTACCATTAACACTATTAACAGGTACCAGTACTAGTACAAGACTTGTAACAAGTTACTGAATTTAGGAGTATCTTTTATTAAATATTTTCATGAATTAGGCCTAAAGTTAAAGCCAAAGCAGAGTTCATGCTAGGCTACTTGCTTATTGAGAGTGTACCGGATACATAATTGAAATTCATTTTGCTCAACTAACAGTGGTTCCTAACTTCCTAAATGTCCTAAAACTAAAGTTAAATAAATAGGGCTTACTCACTCAATATTTTATAATTTATTAATAATTTTTAATTCTATCTTAATTTAGACCTATCAACAATAATTGACTAATATCAAGTTCAATTATACTAAGTCTAAGACTAGGCCTATGTTTTCAATAGGAGGGTAAGACGATGAATCTTACTCTTCTAATAGAGAATAATAGGCTGTATCTGGCCTAATGGTCAACACTACGATTCAAATTAAGAGTCCTAAGTCTAAGTTTAAGTACGGCAAGAATTTAGAAGAGTTCAAGTTGTTAGTTAGTAACACTAGTAACAGCAAGTAACGTATTGTAAATGGAATTTAAACAAAAACTTTAATTGCAACTAATTGTTTGCACGATTGAAATTAAGCGTATCTGTTTTAGTAGCTTATAAGCAAGACAAGGACTAAACTGAAACAATTACTAACTACTAACGTACATTTATTATAGATAGATTCTCATTAGTTGGTATCCGCAATGCCGCCAACGCCGGAAGTGCTACAACATTGACAAGAGCAAGCTAAATTTAACTGCGCAAGTGTACAAATATAACCGTAAAGTAATGGCACATCGTAACCGTAAATCGAACATACAATTGACATCACCCCAAAACCCATTCCTCTGTCAGTTTATGGCTACCCGCGTTAATAACTAAAGGAGAATAAATGAGGGACTGCGTTTAAGACGTGTGAAGTAAATAAATAGTAGACAATAGAAAAAAGTACATTTAAACGGACGTTTTGGTTAGTTAAGTTGCGTAGTCAACTGAGCATACAATACTCAATACAAAAAGAAATAACACATAGGTGTCGTCCATTAATTACGTTAACACTTTGTAAGCACTTTTTGACCCCCCCCCCNNNNAAAAAAAAAAAAAAAAAAAAAAAAAAAAAAGGAATTATATTATAAATAAATTTATAAATACATTTTACTTCGTGCTGATCTATCTTAATGACAATAAAATTATAGAAAAAAACATTTCATTACATCTTTAGCTTGTTAAAAGTTTAAAAGTTAAAAAGTTTTAAAACTTAAATTTTACAATGCAGAATCAATTGAAAGGTTGTTAAAGACTAAATATCATTGTGTGTGGCATAAATATGATTATTTATTATGATTAAAAGCTGAAAACTATAATATATTATCTAGCTGCTATCATCTTCCCAAAGAATAGCTAGGTTTGCTCTATCGTAACAATGGGCACCAGGGACATCCTTTGGGTAGGGCAGGGGGCATTAGCTCCCACCCCCTAATATGCAGGTTTTATTTAAATTGCTACGTGCTGTGGCGCCTCCAGTAATAAATAACTTAACAAGCCGACCAAGTTTTGTTTTTTCCACCCTCCCCCTGAAAAAAAATAAAATGACGCCCCTGATGGACATAGTCTATAGCAGCTGATTGATCATTTTCATCTGGTGGCACTGATATACCAGATAAGTCAACATCATCCTCATCTAACTGTTCAGCGCTTAAAATAGAAGCATTGTCGGTTTGAGCAATAATTGCCATTAGCTCTAACTATCTCCTTGCAGCTACTCGCATTGGTCGAATCCTTTTTTTGATGAGGAGCAGGTACTAATTTCTTATGGTCAAGAGGGCATTTTCGGTACTGTTGAAATCCTTTTTCAACATGACTTGGGATGCAAAATAGATCTTACAGATTTTGAAAATCTGTCCAAGCAGCGATGTTATTATTGTTACTCACTGTACATTCACCTAATTCTCAAAATATCGTATCCCTACTCTATCAAGATCATTTATCTTGACTGCACATGACATTTGAACCTTTTCCTTGTTCCATACCTGCACAGAGTCGACAGGTGAAGAGAGGCCAACTTTTGACTTCTCTTGCACGAACAAAGTGTGCTAACATTCTGACCAGCCATCTGCAGTGCACATACACACATTAAATAAATCTTATGTTGTTAAAAGCCTAAAAATTATATGAATATTTACACTCATTTACACTTATTAGTTTTTTAAAATAATGTACTAATAACCAGTCAATTTTTAAGATTAAAAATTTTATAGAGAAAATATGATTGTTGACGTCAACTAATCTACCCCCCTCTCCCTCCCCTTTTTCAACAATTGTCAAACATTTCCAAACCACCCCACCCCCTATTTTGTTGACGTAAGTAATGGACGCCCCCATATTTTAATTTAAAAAATATAAATGAAAAAGTATGTTTTCGAAAATCTCAATAATGTTAATAAATAAAGAATTTGTCTTTTGTAAAGAGTATGATCTTAGCCACCCTTCAAATCTAAACAGCTTCCATAATGAATACAATTAAATATAATTAAGCAAAATTTAGTTACTGGGGACCAGGGAGATACTACAATATTGCAATAGCAAGCCTAATAGTGATATTGCAACAGCAAGCCTAATAGTGATATTGCAATAGCAAGCCTAATAGTGATATTGCAACAGCAAGCCTAATAGTGATATTGCAATAGCAAAACTAATAGTGATATAGCAAACCTAATAGTGATATTGCAATAGCAAACCTAATAGTGTAATCACCTTACTAAAAGTTACAAGGCCCTTCCGCCAAGTAGAAGATATAAATGTAGGCGGCAATGATTAGATTTATGAAGAAGTTATTAAATTTAATTTTGTTTTAAGCTGCTTAAATAAATGTGGAATTCAAACTTAAAATAATTTCAAACAGGGGCTTTGATTTCAAATAAATTACTTCACTGGATTCATTCTGATTGAATCGAACGAATGAGTGTCAAGTTAATTCAACTGCATGTCATGGGTCCTTGTGAAGCACACATGGGGCGCATTAGGAGAAAGCTTAATTAAACAAACCTTAAACACAAAGGTTTTCGATGAATTCCTTTATAAAATGTTATTGAGCAATGGGGGTGGGGGCTGAAAAGACTCCAAATTAGTACCCTCCCCCCCCCACACACACACTGTCAGGGCTCGCAACCGCACATTTTTTTTTCACGCCCCTGAAATATATTAAAATTCTAATGACCCACTCGTTTTTACATCGCATATTTATTTCACCAACAATTTTAGAAAAAAAAAAAAAAAGAAAATATAACCCACCAAAAGCACTTGCGATTTTTTAAAAAAGAATCTCATTTAGCGCAGTGATCGGGAGTTTTCCTTCATAATTACCTTGAAAACAAAATAAAAACTAACTTTTGGGGGTTGGGGTTGTAAATTTGATATATTGTGTTGTCATCGGTAACGAGTCTATGTGCCAAGTTTCGACTCGATAGCTTGACATGTAGTTGGTCATTTAGCAGTCCGAAGATTTTGCCAGCCCCCCCCCCCCCCCCCCCCCCCACCCCCCCCCCCACCANAGTTGGATGGCGAGGGTTTGTGCCGCCCCGGGTGGGCCAAGATTGTGAACCCCTCTATTTAAAAAAAGAACAACAACTTTTGCATTTGGGGGACCATCCATAAAAGACGTCACGAAATTTTTTGGACTCCCTCCCCCCCCATCGTCACAAAAAGTTTGACCACCCCGCTCCATTATAACGTCACAAACCCCGCCCCCCCTACTATAAAAATCCTTCTGTCCACTACTGTCCTACTATTCAAAATGGATATTGAATTACTGCGATTGTGTCAGAAACATTGCCCTAACACAGTGGTTCTTAAACAGGGGTGAACGCAATCCTTGTGGTACGGAAGACTCAGAAGATACATTTTATTTTTCGAAAACTTCACCTCTAAGTATATAGAATAGAATGTATCACCCGGGGCGGACCACCCTCATGCCCCACCCCACCCCCTTTCCTTTCTTCTCCAAAGCTTATGAAGCATGAGGTACGAGGAGCGCTTGTTTGAAATCACTGACGAGAGATCATATATTTAAAAAAATAATATATACTATATGGTAAAACAAAACAATGCATTCAAAAAGAAATTTGACGCAAAATTTTAACGTGTGAACCGAAAAAAAGATTCGACCAAACTTCTGTTAGGTCACATTTCCGTCAATTAATTTTTCCGTCGATGAAATTTCTTTCAAACAAATTTCCCGATGACCTTTTAGATGTCACGTCTCGCAGAAGAAGGTTCATAACCCTTTAAGAAAACCTCGCACTTTAAATTACCATAGTTATTTGCAGGTTACCTCTCTTGGACCGTACAAATAAATAGCCTCTCTACGTTCGAAGAATATTTCGTTTTAAAAATGAAGAAATGTATATATTCTTAATTAGACAAAGCAATTTTGTAAGTAATACAAAGATCTCTAATTCTTCGTTCCAAACAGTGAATAAATGTTATTATATTTTTTTTTTTGGATGGGGTTGGCATTTTATTAGGTCCTACCTCTCTGATAGAACGCAAATGGTCTCTGTCGATGGCTGTCTCTCCGGCAGTGCTGATTTGGTGTACGGAGTGCCACAGGGGTCCGTTTTGGGTCCGGTTCTATTCATAATGTATACCAGACCACTACTCCTCTTGCTCGGGAGGCATGCTGTTGAGAACCAGTCATTTGCAGATGATACACAGCTATACATGCATACTCATCCATCTCTTGTCGATTCCGCTGTCCAGACTTTGCGGGGGTGCATTGATGATGTCAAGTCTTGGATGACACTCAGCAAGTTGAAGCTTAATGATGACAAAACAGAAGCACTCCTCATTTACAATCACAAATCATCCTCTACCTCAACTCTTCCCACCTCATTTCAAGTAGGTAACTCCGACATACAGTTTACACCCTCTGCTAGGAATCTTGGTTATATTCTTTCTAACAACATGTCTCTCGATAAACATATCTCTCACATTTGTCGTTCAGCATACACCGCCATCCGTCAGATCAGCTCCATCCGCCACTACCTGACAGTTAGCGCAACAAAAACTCTAGTCTGTGCTCTTGTTCTCTCTCGTCTTGACTATTGCAACTCACTTCTGTCAGGTTCACCGAAACATTTTATAGAAAAACTGCAGAAAGTTCAAAACTCTGCTGCTAGGCTTGTTCTTAAGGCAAAAAAACGCGATCACGTCACTCCACTACTCCACTCACTACATTGGCTCCCTATACAGGCACGCATTGACTACAAGCTGTCTCTTCTCTGTCACAACTTTTTCTCGGATTCCTGCCCTTCCTATCTAACTGAACTTCTTTCTGTCTATTCACCCCTTCGACAACTTCGCTCCTCCGCAGACTCGCGTATTCTGTCCGTTCCCAAGACACGCACTAAATTATATGGTGAACGATCTTTCTCTTTCTGCGCCCCCAAACAATGGAATTCTTTGCCACTACACATCCGCAATATAACAACCACACAGGCCTTCAAAACTGCACTCAAAACACATCTATTTAAACTATACTACTCTGACTGATTCTCCTCCTATAAACCGATAAACGTACATGGGTTTCCTTGTAAAAAGGTCTGGTGTGGGTGGATGAATATACCTATGGTGTTGTTTTGCTTATATGTTGTTTTTATTTCATTTATGTATTTCATTTTAATATTATGATTATGCCTCTTTGCTATATATGTACAGCGCGGTGAGCCCAGCCCTAGGCCGGGGTACCGCGCTATATAAGACCACTTATTATTATTATTATTATTACCTAAATATTATTATAAATATTGTTTACGTTTAAGTGTGTACAATATATAATATATATATGAATATATATATATATATATATATATAAATATTGTTATGTAGTACACTATTTTCCCGTGCTTGAACTTTGCTTGACCCAAATTAGATCTCTAGCAGACGTTAGCGTTTGTTGTGGGCGTGGCCTATTCATTTCATGTATCTTGCTTACTACCACCTTTCCAATTAAATATGGTTAGACTGTCTCCTAGTATTTTGTAGAATGTTTGCGATTGTTCTAGAAATGTAAACAAAAGCTGAGTAGCTTCTGGAAGGCAGGGCTTACGCGTCGGTAGACCCCCATATATAAAGGGATTGACAGGCACATTGAGAGAAGATTGAGATAGATTGATAGCTTTTTATTAACTTCACGAGACGTGTATTATTCTTTGTGTACTTATGTGTTTATTTGCATTCATCATTATTAACTGGCACACTGTACTTAGTGTTTACCGGTACCAGATTTTCAGATACTCTGTAAGTTGATGATTTGTAATTATATTTATTTTGTTTTTTTCTTGTATTATTACTAAATTAAATCTTATTAATTGTAATTGGTAACTGTTTTGGGTGTCGTAATTTTGTTATTGTATTTATCTATGGTATCGTCCTTTGTTAGGCACTGTTTGATCGAGCCATAACTTAAAACAAGAGATTAATTTCTCTCAATAAAAAGTGCGTAACAATATATAAATTTATATATATATATATATATATATATATATATATATATATATATGTGTGTGTGTTTCATGAAAAGGACCTCCGAAAGGCGCAACAAACCTATGCTGCACCAATAGTGCCCACACCATTGTTATAAATCGGCGGAGATAGGACCCATCCAGTCAATCAGATGATTAACCAGTAAGTGAATAAAAAATCTAACAAAGTATATGTTTGTTTTTTTAACGGTACAAAAATATGACTTTATCTGTTCCTTGTCCACTTAAAAAAATTGAACAAAATTTTAGCTTAAGCTTAGATTTCATATTTGTTTTTCTTCAATAATCAATTATTTAAATATGTGTACTTTACTTACATCTGATTTCATTATTTTAATAAACCCACAAAACTATTTGTTGAGTTACACAGGCAACCTTTTTAACCATGTCAATTTAAAACAAATAATTGTTGCGCATATTGACGCTGGATTGCATCAAATTCTCATTAAAACATGTAATATTCTGTTTAAACTATTTATAATTGCATCATTTTCAATAAGGATATTAGATGATTTATTGACACCAAAATATTTTAAAAAAAATAAAGAAATAAAAATAAGGCCGATCACCGACTATTTGCCAATTATTCGTCGCAGGCCTATTAAAAAGCAAAAGATCTTCCCACTTCATGCAGCTGGTGAACACGAGGTAACATCAAATGAACGACACAGCTTGGTACCAGTAGCGTAGGGACATCATTTGGGGAGGGCAAGAAGGGAGGGGTGAAGCAATGGCCCCACTCCTTGAATGTGTAGGAAAAATATGTATTTGGTCAAAGCCAGCAGAAAACCAACCAAAAAAAAAACAACAACAAAAAACAACAACAAAAAAACAAAACAAAAAACAAACAAGAAAACAAACAAACACATGTTTGATAATTTAAAACTAAAATAGTAAACATATAAAAATAAATCTGGCAATTCTTATTAGAATCGCGATACAATGTGGCGCCTCCGGAAATCAACAACTCAAACAGTTGGCCAAGTTTTCGCGTCTCCGGACATGTCCTCTGTTTAGGCCTCCTGTCCGGGCGGCTTTCCAGAAACATGGCTTTTGTCCGAGTTTTTCCCCCATGTCCTTCCTTGATCGTGGTAGGTCTTACTTACGTCGTGAACATTTTGTGTAAGCGCGTGAAATGGACGAGATCTGGACAACAACGTTTCTCATTTTCTTCTAACTGTAAAGACATGGTCAAAAGATTCATTAAAAAAACAAAAAAAAAAAACAACACACACACACACGCAAAAAACATGTATGTGTATTTGTTAAATATCATGTTTTTTTCTATATTAAGTTTCGCATCATTAAAAAATAATGATCACAAAAAAAAAAGAAAGAAAAAAAAAGATTGACAAAGAATTTTAGGAAAGAAAAAAAGAGTAATAGAAAAAATAATCTGGGAGTACGTGAGTATCGATATCCGATATCCATAGTCGTATTTGTGGAAAATGTGAGTCAGAAATAGAAGTGCTAATGATTCCAACTGTTCATTTTCCTTGGTCCCGTTTGTTGTCTCCCTTGGTCTGGGCCAATTAAGAATTCGTTAAAAAAAACAAAAAAACAAAAAAACAATACAATTTTTGTTTGAGCGAACACAATGTTCAATAGGTTGGGCATAAAGAGGGAAGGGAGCAACTAGATGTTGTTGGGGATTTAAACACAACGCATGTTTGTTTATATGGGAAAGTAGGCGATGTGAGAGAAAAGTGTACTGCTTGGAAAAAATAGAAGTGTAAAAGAATTCTAACAAATGAACACTCATTAAATGTTATATAGTTATTCTCAATTCCAAATGAAATCCACAAAAAAAAAAAAAAAAAAAAAAAAAAAAAAAAAAAAAAAAAAAAAAAAAAAAAAAAAAAAAAAAAAAAAAAAAAAAAAAAAAAAAAAAAAAAATTAAAAAAAAAAAAAAAAAAAAAAAAAATAAAAAAATAATAACAAAAAAAAAAAAAAACAAAAAAAAAAAAAAAAAAAAAAAAAAAAAAAAAAAAAAAAAATAAATAAATAAAAACAAATACTAATAATAAAAATAATAAATAAAGCTAAACTAATTTTATTTTTCATTATCTTTTTTTTCCGATAGATTTTTCAAAATAGATTCCTTAGTAAAGAGAATAAGGACAAATCAGTGTATTAGTATTTGTGATAAATCAGACATCAGCGGGTTGCAATAATCAACGTGGTAGGCTGGCCAGCTCTTGGGAAAATTTAAGCAGTTAACCTAGTTTGAAAATAATAATAATAATAACACACATTTGCGTAGCCAGGGTTGGTGTCACTCAGTGCGGAAAACTCATGGTGTCCCCCTCCCCTCCCACCATATTCCACGATGGATGTCTTTTGTTAAAAGAAGTCCACTGTATGACAATGACAAATTAATTAATGGTCGGGACGTAAATGTATTTAAGAACTGTAACAACGTTAAGTTATAGTTATTTTTACATAAAATTTAATCTATTCTAAAGTGTCCTTCCCTGGTCTTCAAATCTGCAAACCTTTCAATCACTTGATCAAATTCAATTTCCTTCACAGTATCACGTTTAATTGATAATTGAGCTAGATCAGAAAGCCTTGACTGTCCCATCGTAGATCAGACAGCCTTGACTGTCCCATCGTGGATCAGACAGCCTTGACTGTCCCATGGTGGATAGTAAATAGTTCTTGATATTGATAATGGAGCTAGATCAGACAGCCTTGACTGTCCCATGGTGGATAGTAAATAGTTCTTGATATTGATAATGGAGCTAGATCAGACAGCCTTGACTGTCCTATGGTGGATAGTAAATAGTTCTTGATAAGCCTTTGATTTGAAAAGCTCCGCTCGCATGACGCCACATAAACACATATCGCAAGAAACAATTGAAGACTTAGTGAGAGTATTGGAAGAGATTCTAGGAAGTCCCATTCAGCTATGAGTTTCAAAACATCAAATACTGACCAGTCCATGACTTTGTGAAATTCAATATCAGCTGCCTTTGGGTGTCTTCTAAGCCTTGCTATTTCCTGTAAAAATTCATCTTCTGATAACTCATCATAGAAAGAGGTTAATTTTAGAACGGGCACCTATAACTCTTCTTCACTTGCTAACAGTAATCTCTTGGGTTGAACATCCCCAAACATATCTGCTACTTCCTTGATTACCGATGATCTAATCGGGAGTTCAGAATGAAAGCGACCAATGCACCCCATCATCTCTCTACAGTTTTCGTTTCGCAGAGAGACAGTGAGTCCAGCATCTTTTCATTGTTCTTCTGACATTCTTTTCTTATACTTTAATCTTCTATCCAACGAAATTCCATATTGGTCGTATTTTAAAAGTGCCCTTTCAATAACATGTTCCACCAAGTGACAGCGCTTCACGTGCAGACCCAATGCTAAGGCCTCTAGGTTGGTCACCTCTTTGTTAAGAGTAAAGCCTTTAGTTTGCAGAGACTGCTGCCAAGTAGATCGGCCTAAAGGTAAAGATAGCTTGAAATCACAGACAGCATGCAAAAGACCTTGTGCTGTATCTCTTACATCAAAATTTTCAAGATGATCACACAGAGCTTCAACCGCCGCCACACATTCATCAAAGTTATCTTTCACTGTTTAAACAACAGCATGATGAGCACTCCAGAGTGTTGTTGACAGTCTTTTCACCGAAACAAATTCCAGTGGATTTTTTAAAACGTTAAACACCCCATCAATGAGTGGATGCAACAAAGAAAGAAAATATTCCCTCAAGAGTGCCGAACAATAAAATAGATGACGCAATTTCGTCAAAATTTGGCCACTTACGAAAGTCACCGAACACTTGGTCAAAACGGTGTCAACCTGACCCAAAGTTGAGGCTCCACCTCTTTTCAGACGCATCAACCTTACATTTTTAATAAAGAACGCATCTGGAGTGGTTACGTTTGTGGACACTCAACATGTGATAGTTATTTTAGGAGATTCGGTGTGCACTGTGAATATGCATTTTTGTTCAATTTGGTGTCGCCCCCTGAGATGGTTGGCACCCGCACCCACCTAGCTACGCCACTGATAATACATAATATTTAAAATTGTGCATAGCCACAATATATTTTTCCCGTCCGGTTTTTGTTTTGTACTGCCACTCACTTTCTTTCCTCTCCTCTGAGCTTGATTTGGGACTTGTGCCCATTTTTATTCTTTTCTTTCATTTTTATGTATAGGTAGGATTTATATATATATATATAAATTTAAATGTAAGTAATATATGTAAATTTAATGTATACTTTTGCCCTATAAGAGCCAGAATGATCAATTCATTGATCGTGGGTCCTCAAAATATAGAAGTAAAAAAACCATTTTGTTGTAGTGATGAAGTCATTTTCCCAAACGTTTGACTTTATTTGTGTGATCATGATGAAAGCTTAACATAGTGTAGTGTTGTACATACACACATCGTTTGAGCTGTATTAATCTACGTACGCGCTTTACCGCAGTCCGACCCTTTTATCATCAGATTCAGTAATGATGGTCCTAGGTCACAGCTTTGATTTGACGCGATTTGATTTGTTAACTGGAAACGGTTCTGTTGTTGCGAATTCTAGCCCGCATTCCGTCAAAAGAATTTCACCCAGGGGAATCCGTTATTGCCCATGATCCCCCAAAGGCGTTCTCCCCATAAAGTCTTGAATAAATTTAGACATTACAACAGAGGCATAGCTGGGGGGGGGGGCAGGGGCGCCAGATAAGTTTGGGGCGCCAGATAAGTTTGGGGCGCCAAAATGTGCTTTGATATAAATGTATTGATGAAAATAATGGGTTTGAGAGTTGAAAAAAAAAAAAAAGGGGGGGCGCTTTAAAATTCACCCAGGGGAATCCGTTATTGCCCATGATCCCCCAAAGGCGTTCTCCCCATAAAGTCTTGAATAAATTTAGACATTACAACAGAGGCATAGCTGGGGGGGGGGCAGGGGCGCCAGATAAGTTTGGGGCGCCAGATAAGTTTGGGGCGCCAAAATGTGCTTTGATATAAATGTATTGATGAAAATAATGGGTTTGAGAGTTGAAAAAAAAAAAGAAAGGGAGGCGCTTTAAAATGAATCTTGTGCCTAGCACTCTAGCTACGGCTGGTCTCAAGCACCGTGTCGATGGTTCTCAAATCCTATCTCCTTAATGAGGCTGGCGTTTTTGGCAGTAGTCCTTTGTCGAGATGCTTGTAATACGCCCTAAATGAAGTGGATGGGAAAAAACATGCTGCTATATACGAAATAAGGTAACGTGCTTTGTGCTGTAACAAAATAACATTGGAATGATGGTCAACTGATTTTAATCACATGGACCTGAGCACAGGCTTACCCAACCCCGGCCCCTTCTTCCCTTGATCCCCCACCCCTACCTACCTCCCTACCTACCTCCCCACCAACCGCCAAAGACAACCACAAACTCTCTCTCACTCACTCACACACACACTAACACTAAGTAATATCAATATTTGATAAGTTCTGAAATTACATTTTAGATTTGCAAAACATTTCGTTTACTTTTATCAAAGGTAAAAAAACCCAAACACATGCAGGATTATAAGGGCTTTCTACATGGAAGGGGGGGGACACGTAGCCTAATGTTTATCAAGAAACAAGATAATTAAAGAAAACAAACAAACACACACACGCACGCACACACACACAGACACACACACAACCTTTGCTTATTTGTCGCAGACTTGATCCTCTCATCACTTTTTTTCCGGGGCAAGTAACCAAATTCAATTTAATTACTATTATTATTATTATTATTATTATGATTAAATCGACAGATTTTAACCAATACGTCCATGATTTCAATTATTTTGTTTGGACGTGGCAGTAAAATGTTTTACAAAAATGAGACACAAAAATTACACGTGTTTTATGGGTAAGCATGCCGGTGATGAAATATTGATGAAGAAGACACAAAAATCGTTTGTTTGAACATTGAACGCTGCCAGCTCTTAGCGCCGGTCGATTGCTTGTATAAATGATGGCTGCGCGAGTGTTCTCGGTGTAGATTATTGAACCGTTGATTGTAAGAGCACCCAAAGAAATCTCCAGGAAGCGGGGTCGTTGGAATGGGTTGGGATCATCTTCATTATGTTGAAAAAAAAATTGTCCATAACGTCCAAACATTAGAAACATGTAAGTGTTTTGTTTTTGTGTGTGTGGAAAGAATGGAAGTAGCTGTAGGTTTAGAGATGTTCTCTTTGTGTTTGCTATGTGTTTTACAGAATAGGATTAGTGATGTAGTGATTTTTTTACAGTGTTGTTTGTTGGCAAAGGTCGTCTTAAAGTTTACTCTATGATTCAATGCAATCATGGCCCAGTGACGCTTCTCCAAACTACTCACCCATGGTACTGAAAGAAAACTAACTCATAAAGTCCCCGAACTATTCATATAGGGACTGACAAATTTATTATTATTTTTTTTTTAAAACCCGTTTTTCACAATTTTAAAATATAGCAATTTAAACAATTTAAAAAAAAGTCTTTCTTCTATCAAAAAAAAATATAATTTAAAAAAGTAATAATAACAAAATAATATAGAAAAATAAACAAAGAGAAGGAAAGAAATCAGCCACCATGTTTCGTCACGCGTCACTTTTCTATAATTCCCACGTGGACTTTAAAAGCGATTATTGGATTTTCTTTTTCTTAACACCCCGAGAAGCACGCTGGTCAATAGTTGAACTGTTGAACAAATACATTATTTTTAATAAGTTTTTCTGTCACTAATTTCATGGAAATGTTTCTCGCCGTCTCGCTCTTATGGGTTTGGGTCGGGGGACATCGGCTTAGTTACTTTCTCTTTATTTTCTCTTTACTTTAATAAATTTTTTGTCTATTTTTGTCTAAATTTTTTTATCCAATCAATCCGGGGGGGGGGGAAGTTCCCCCTTTGCCCCTACCATTTTTTTTTCTTTTTTTTTTAATAATTTTTTTTTTTTTTTTTTTCTAATTTTTTTTTCCCACCCAGCCGGGGGGGGGGGGGAAGTGCCCCCTTTGCCCCTACCTGCGGGCGCCCATGGCCATACACCATTGTCACAAATTTGCACACAGTTAAGACACCCACGTACTATATTGTCATAAATTTGCACACAGTTAAGACCCCCACCTACTACATTGTCACAAATTTGCACACAGTTAAGACCCCCACCTACTACATTATCACAAATTCGAGGATCCCCCTTCTTCCTCCTCCCTCTACTTAAAAAAAAAAAGATGCGTCATGGCATACATGGGTAGCAAATGCTTAGTCTTAATGACGCCACCTGTCAAAATACCTACCAGATGATGTAACAGACGTGCAGTACTATTTCGACAACCTTAGAGACAAAAAAAGAAAAAGAAGAAACAGATAGCATTAGCATTTTAGAGGGCGTGTTTGACAGCAGTTCTACCTTGTGTAGAAATAATGTCTCACTTTTCATCTTGATGCCTTGAAAACCGTTTAAAAAGAAATCTATCTATATATTTTCATGTTCAAACGGAAATGAAACTAATTAAAAAATAATTTAAAAAAATCAAATTTTCTTGTTGAAATCGAAATGAAAATAATTTTGTTTAAAAAAACATGGCCGTTCGATTGATTTTTATCTCTGCCTATGAAAGTGACTCAATGTCGAGCCTAGTCGCGAGGCTCTTGCGCTTTCAGACCATTCTCAGACATTTCCGTCTTATAGTTCACACTTACTTCCCTTGGACTATAACCGCTTCTCTCCAAGGGGACACAAATCTTCATTGTCGTTTGCATTTGCTGGGTAAATTGGCGCCGTAATTGTCCATTATTTCGCCTGGACGGACATCACCGCTAGGTGGAGCCCCCGAGCGGCTGCGCCCGGAAAAAAAAAATAGTTCCAGTGATTGAATCCCCCGTCTCCGGACGGCGCATTGATAGATTTAATCTCCGTCCACGAAAACTCCCCCCCCCCCCCCCCCGTTTCCCCCAAACACAAACGGCGTCGATGTTTGCTAGATTCAGGAATAGACCGGGCTATATTTAGCCTTTTAATGGGCCAGCCGTGACCAGGAGAGGATTTATATGACTCCGCTCCCCCTCTGTCAAGGTCTAGGTCTCCACCATGGACATGATTGCAAATGGGGGGGGGGAGTTTTGGGGTTGGGGTTGGGGGGGGGGGGAGGAATCGATTAATCCAGTCAATCAAGTCATGACGTCATACTTGTACCCTTTTGTCAAATGTATCAAATAAAATAACATAAAATAAAACAACTCTAAGAACAAAGTTCTTCGTATGAAGCCCTTGTAGCCATTTTTTTGCGACTTAACCAATGCTACAGTTCTTAAGAAATCCTTTCATCATATTTCCTTCAACTTACCCTTGAAAAAAAGGGCGGGGGGGGGGTTGAGGTTGAAAATTTGATAGAATGTGTTGTTATCGGCCACGAGCCTATGCGTCAAGGTTCAGCTCGATAGGATGACGGGAAGTAGATCAATTAGCCTTCCGAAGACTTTGCGTCAAACACACAAAAAAAAAAGAAACACAAATAAAAGCGAAATTAATATAAATGATTTTAAGATAAGCTTAGTTTTGAACTGACCAGTACCAATGATAACCAAGTGGGGTTTTGGGGGAGGGGGGGGGACGACGACGTGATACACAGCCTGTAAATGAAGGAATATTCACCGTAGGCTTGGTTGGAAGGTAGGTAGAATCTTCCTTTTTTTTAGGCTTGTTTGGTTGGTAGAATCTTATGCTCTGGTACTTGACTATCACATAAAGAACTACCATTTAAACTTTTTTTTTTGTACTCTAGTATTATTTCATTGAATTGTTTTTCCTGAAAATTATGTTTTCATAATTAAACTTAACACAAAATAATTAATTAATGACGCCAGAGTTCGCCAGAGACTTTTCCCACTTTTTAATTCAAAGGCTACATTTTCGGGTAGTGCGGGAGTTGTAATGTCCAGGTGGTCAGGGGAATGTAATGTCCAGGTGGTCAGGGGATGTAATGTCCAGGTGGTCAGGGAATGTAATGTCCAGGTGGTCAGGGGCATGTAATGTCCAGGTGGTCAGGGGAATGTAATGTCCAGGTGGTCGGGGGAATGTAATGTCCAGTTGGTCGGGGGATTGTAATGTCCAGGTGGTCGGTGGGCTGTATGTAATGTCCAGGTGGTCGGTGGGCTGTATGTAATGTCCAGGTGGTCGGTGGGCTGTATGTAATGTCCAGGTGGTCGGGGGAATGTAATGTCCAGGTGGTCGGGGAAAATTAATGTCAGGTAGTCCGGAGAATGTTATGTCCAGTTAGTCTGAGGAATGTAATATCCAGGTAGTAAGGGGAATGTAATGTCCAGATAGACTGGAGAATGTTATGTCCTGGTAGCCTGGAGAATGTAATGTCCATGTAGTCCTGAGAATTTAATGTCCAGGTAGTCCGGAAAAATGTTATGACAGGTAGTCCTAGGAATTTAGTGTCCAGGTAGTTTACGAATGTTATGTTCAGATAGTCTTGGAATGTTATGTCCAGATAGTCATGGCATGTTATGTTCAGATAGTCTTGGCATGTTATGTCCAGATAGTCTTGGAATGTTATGTCCAGATAGTCTTGGCATGTTATGCCCAGATAGTCTCGGCATGTTATGTCCAGATAGTCTTGGCATGTTATGTCCAGATAGTCTTGGCATGTTATGTCCAGATAGTTTTGGCATGTTATGTCCAGATAGTTCAAGAAGATAAAATGTCCAGGCACCGTACTAAGGAGAGTGGAATATCATCTGGGAAATGATACGCTGTGATATTCTTGAGAATCAAGTTTCCGGGTATTCCATACAGTGAAAACCTAGGGCACCCCAGGGTAAAAAAAAATGGTGAAGTACTGTGATCAAACTGTTGTGTGAGGCAATCGATGTCTGAAGGCAACCGAGGGTAATGAGCATTTGAAGCACGGCTTCCCTGCCTGGTCTAACCCGTCAATTAGCGTTCTCGCAGGTCTGTCTAACAAGCACTTCAGTCCGATAGTTATGTGTTGTAATACGTTCAAATACTCTCTAATTAGGCAAGAACATTTTAAAAAAATTATTGATCTTATCCAAATCTTAAAATTTTGCCGTGATACATTAATGCTCAGTTTACAGTCTTTACACGATCAAATTTTCATCAAATTTCTTTTTGAACGCACTATATAGGATACAAACTAAAGCGTTCAAAAAGAAAGTTGATGAAAATTTGAGCGTGTGAACTGAGCATTAGTTGGTAATGTAAACGTTTTCTGTTTTGTTGAAAATCCTTTATGTTAACTTGACTTTTGTTCGTGGCTGGCTGGCTGCCTGGCAAAATATTCGGACGGCTAATTTACCCACTTCCGTCAACCTATCGAGTTGAAACTTGGCACATAGACCCGTTGCCGATGACAACGCAGTCTTTCAAATTTTCAGTCCCAACCCCCCCCCCCCCAACCTTCAACCCCCTAACCCCCAAAATAGTTTTTTTCCTGTTTTTTTTCAAGAGGAAAATGAAGGAAATACGGTGACAATGATTTCACGAAATACAATTCCACCAAGTGAGATTCTTTTTTTAAAAAAAAATTATGAAGTTTCAAGTGCGTTTGGTGCGTACTATTTAGTTTTCTTGATATAGTTGGTGAAATAAATTGGCATTTTAAAAGCGGGCGGGTCATAAGAATATTGATATAGTACAGGGCAATGTTCCCTCTAAGGTTTGTTGGTTCGGGCGCTAAATCATAAAGTAGTGTGCACATTTTTACAGAATCGATTTTTTTTTTTGTGCGCAAAATTTACAGCCTACAGACACAAACACATACTTAAGTGGAAATTAGCTGCGCGGTACTCAAAACTGCTGCACGTCGTTTGTGAGATTGCTGCACGGCCGCGCAGCCGCGCAGCTTAAAGGGAACATTGGTTCAGGGACGTGAAAAATTTGCGTTTGCAAGCATTGTGTGTGTGTGTGGGTGGGGGGGGGGTGGCACTGATTAGGATTCTTATTAAGAGGGTTACTTGTATGCATGTGTTATCAAATCTCTCCCCCCCCCCCCCCCCCTTGCTCGATACTAAATTTGATAGAGACCTTATACGAAAAGCTTTGTTTTTAGGGGTTCTTTAAATTTTACTATTCTTAAAATTGTGCTTTAGGGTAAAGCGATCGGATTCAATGGGCCTTACCAGGAACGTATGTCATTTTGACTTTCATCTGTGCTCTATATTCAATTATATTGAGGAGAGGGGTTTGGGTGGGGAATTGGGGTTAAAGGGCACGGGAGAGCGAAAACACACTTTGCTTGTCCACGGGCAAACTCAAATCACGGTGCTTCTGTCGTGCGGGCTGGGGTGGGGGGGGGGGTTTGATGCAATGATGGTGTGCATAGGTGTGTCCTATAGAGTTGATAGCGTGCTCCGAGAATGTGTGCGTGAGTGCGTTCGTGTGTGTGTGCGTGTGTGTGTGTGTGTGTGTGCGTGTGTATGTGAGTGTGTGTCTGTGTATCTGATAGCGTGATGCTCGGAGTATCAGATAATGTTTAATTTTCTCCACCTCAGACGGGGAGATATGATAAACGTTTTGGGCATTACTTGTTTTTTGTGTGTTGTTTTTGGAAGGGTTTTATGGGGTTTTATGATGTTTTATGGGGTTTTATGATGTTTTATAGGGTTTTATGATGTTTTATGGGGTTTAATGATGTTTTATGGGGTTTTTATGATGTTTCATGGGGTTTTATGATGTTTTATGGGGTTTTATGATGTTTTATGGGGTTTTATGATGTTTTATAGGGTTTTATGATGTTTTATGGGGTTTTATGATGTTTTATGGGGTTTTATGATGTTTTATGGGGTTTAATGATGTTTTATGGGGTTTTATGATGTTTTATGGGGTTGTATGATGTTTTATGGGGTTTAATGATGTTTTATGGGGTTTTATGATGTTTTATGGGGTTTTATGATGTTTTATGGGGTTTTATAATGTTTTATTGTTTTTTTATGTTTATGTTTTTTTATGTTTTATTGGTTTTTTAAATGGTTTATGGGGTTTTTTGGTCCGGGCGGGGTGGGTGGGATGGTGTTATTTCTTTGTTTAAATGCCATGAACCAGTAAATGACTTTAGACATAGACACTCCAACCAGTAAAGGGTCATGATTGACAAGAATGCTCCAGCTTTAAACAGAAACTCGACCCCCCCCCCCTAGACAGCGACGAGTCCATGACCGACAGTTCCGGCCCATAAAAACAAGAACTCGGTACAGGAGCTCCTCATTCCTGCCACTTGAACCAGCTTCCAAAAGCAAGAGTTTAGGCGACTACACTTGACACATTTGCATCTATTGTCTTCTGTCTTCCAACCCCCAGTTCATAATACCACTGCTGAATAGCCCTTGCAACCAGTGAAGTATCCCCTTGAAAACCTTGCACAGTTACATCGCGAACCCCTCTGAAACATAAGAGCCACAATGATCAATACATTGATCGTGGGCCCTCAAAATATAGAAGAAGAAGAATTATTTTCAGAATCGTTAGTTGTCATGGTTGCTAGTTGTCATGGTTGCTAGGTGTCATGGTTGCTAGATGTCATGGTTGCTCGTTGGCATGGTTACTAGTTACTGAAGAAGAAGAAACGAGGATATATATTTAAAAAAAAATATATATGCTTCTGATGACTATACGTCTGTTAGGTATGGATGTATGAATATAAGTGTGCACGCGTGTGTGTATGTGTGAATAGTAATACTAATGATAACTGGGCAGGTTGTTATAGTAATCAATACCAAAGTACTTGCTTTAACAAGGCTTCCATTACACTTTCTTTTAGTGGAACCATTTATAACGATTCTGAGAGGTCGTTTTCTAAAGAGATATTTGTGCGCGAAGGCTGATATTTATATGTTCAAGATAGAAACAGTTTTAGTAAAAGTCAGATTTGTTAGCTTAGACATAGGGTATATTTTGTGTGCAGTTTTTATTTTTATATGAATATGTAGGCCTATATCAATTGAAGGTGTATGTGTGTGTAGTGATACGTTTTTAAAGTCATAGGTTAAATGATTCTCAACCTTTTCGATGCCGCGACCCTTTAATACAGTTCCTCGTGTTGTGGTGACCCCCCCCCCACCAACAATAAAATTATTTTCGTTGCTTCTTCATAAATATGTGTTTTCCGATGGTCTTAATAGGCAACACCCGTGTACGGTTTTTTGACTACCAAAGGGGCCACGACCCACAGGCTGAGAACTGCTTCGTAAAGTCAATAGCGTTAGAACTTTATTATATAAAAAAAGGTGTTGGGTGGCAGAGCGGTCGTAAATGTAGCGATGCTAAGCTTGGGGAGTTCAAACCCCCCCCCCCCCCAAGCAAGAGCCTTGTAGACTAACCAAAACAGCTCCAGCACACTGGGTGGATGCGATTCGTTAACCTCGGACGGCAACCCATCTCAGAGAAGGAACAACTCTGAATTCAAACCCGGAGATGGAGTCCCGTAGGCGGTACGACATTGACACAACGAACAGTCCAGCGAAGCTACTGGTGTCAAGCTGTATCATCCACACATGTTCAGTTGGGTTAACCAGGTGCGCGGAGAAGAGGTGAGATGCCGTCTAGGGAACCAGCTTATCCTCCTACAGAAAAATCCCTGATAACATCCCACGAAGTCAACACCATCATCACTTATGGACAAGCTAGTTTTTTTTGTGGTATAAATGCAACTGTCTATGGATATATTTTCGAGGTTTAGAGGATACGATAGCCCATCTCTATAATACCTACACAAATCTAAGAACTAATGATTTAATATTTTTTTTTCAAATTTAAATGAGTAGCGAGAGTAAGGTTTGGGGGGGGGGTATCTTCTCAAATAATCTTGGAACATTTGACACATTCAGACCTTATTGGTCCATTTACAGAAGAGGGGGAAAAAAAACCCACACACACACGGGGTTTTGGAAAGCCTGAAAAAGAAGAAATTAAAAAAAAAA
>CAXITT010000297.1:599257-609858 GCA_964033795.1 Lymnaea stagnalis
AAAAAAAAAAAACCCCCCCCCAAAAAAAAAAAAAAAAAAAAAAAAAAAAACAAAAAAAAAAAACAACAACAACCAAATACAACATTTGGCGGAAAATGCGCTCTTCAATATAAGGAAAAAAGTGACTCTCGGGCGGGAATCACTCCCTACGCTGCTAGAAACAAGAACAGAAGAAAAAAAAAACAAAGGGAAAGCCGTACACACACACACATAAACTAAAATTGGTATGAACATCCCAATGTTGGGAAAAAATGGCTCATGTCTATTATACACTTCACCCACATCTACTAGGTCCCTTAGTTACCATGACGTCAATGGCAGAAGCAACAACATTATATGCATGTCCCAACTCGTGCGAAAAGTTGATACTTTAATTTCCCCGGATCAAGTGTCTCAATTTTGCGAAACAGTATTGTATCGTCATTTCCTTTCCAGGAACCCGTTTGAGATTCACTGCGCAGCGCCATTAAAACAAATCATGAATAATGCAGGGTAGAAGAATAGCTATTTAGTCTGGGCATAAGCCTCACACTGCTGATGGGATTTCGAGCTGAAAATGAAGTGTCCATGACGTTAATATGACACCAGGTTGACATGAGTTCAAAAAAAGAGGCTCAAGTTGTTTGAGACAAACCCACTGAAATTTAAAAAAAAAAAATAATAAAATCACTGTTTAAAAAATGGGAATGGTTCACAAAATGCGGCAAACTAATGTCTTCGTTATTATCATCTGGTAATATCAGTTTAAAATTCTGGGAACCACTGATTCCACCACACTCCCCACAAAATGTTTTAAAAAAATAATAATTTCCGTTGCAGAAAATATAAATTGGACACAAAATACACGAGAACCTGTAAATGATAAATCCCTTTCCCCTTAACCAAAATCTTCGACAAATACACTCATTTCCTAAACCCATCGCACTATTCTGTACTTCATCTCAAAACCCATCCCCCCCCCCACACCACCCCAAACTGAAAATATATTACAAATTTATCGATACGCTGAATGAAAAATAAAATAAAGAAAAATATAAAGAAATAAAGAAATGCAAATGAGTACGACAAACAATGCCAACAAGAGGACAGGATTCAATTCATCCAGCGACTCACCTGCTGCAAGCTTCATATCGGACGGCTGAGAGTATCTGACGTCTTTGCAGAAGGTGGTGGTCGTCGTCTCCCCGATGGAATCCACCTGTCTCAAGGTCAAGCACGTCTCGTGGGCGTTACAACAGGGCACGTCCCTGGAGCAGGCCTGCCTGGTATTTGCACACTGGAGGGCAAAAAATATATAATATATGAAAAAATGCAAAATAAGATGAAGCGGGCATGAGACCTTTCTTCAAGCGCTTTGGGGGTGGGGGGGGCAAACAGTTTTAGGCAACACATGACGCATTTGTAAAGCCTGGTTAGCTCATTCATGCAGAACGGCCTGATATATTATTTCAAATTTTTTGGGCTCAATCACAAATGACCACAAAATTATTTTAATTTGTGTGTGCTTCCCAACTGGTTACATTAACCACTAAAACAATTAGAAGGGTAAATTGTACAAACAAATTAAAAAAAATGATGTATACATCTTTCTTCTTCTTTAAAAATAAAAAGACTTCGCATGATCTACGCCCCTGGATAAAGTCAAGATTATAAAAGCGGTTACTTAAAAGTCTCAGTTTCCCCCCTCTCTATCATTTGACCTCACCGCGCCTCTCCTCGGTCATTCATACTGTTGAATGTCAACATATCGGAAGTCGGTTGGTCCCCCCACCCCACCTCACCCATCTAGCATCACATGAGACAATCACGTGATGTCGCACATGAGACAATCACGTGATGTCGCACATGAGACAATCACGTGATGTCGCACATGAGACCTTTCGCCCGTAAATAGATTCGCACAGTCATGGGCAAAGGGGTGTAAAAACAAAAGATGGAGGGCATCTTCAAAGGGTGAAAAATTGACCTTTTAGGCACAATATCACCCTTTGGAATTAATCAAATACTCTCCTATTAGAGATCCTCAATTTCTTTGTATGTCTTTTCTTATTTCTTACATATCTCCAAACTATTTCTGTCCCTTAAGATCTTTATTTTCACAGTAAAAATACATACATTCTTTCACTTCCCGTAATTTTTGTTTTGGAAAATACAACTTCCGGCAATAAAAATGGCGATAACCTATTTTTGAAAAATAAACTAGTTTCCATTTCTCGTCATATTTTCATTTGTTCTGTCTGCCGAGGTAGGCTCTTAGCCAAAAAACTTTCTTCTTTTTACTGGCCTGTCTTTCGATTCAAGCTTCCACATACCTTGTTTCACTATTTATGCAAAATGTGTGTTTTAAGATACACTGACCATGCCCCCCCCTCCCCCCCGCATTTAGGAGAGTAAACGTTGTAGCAGTTTGAGGATCGAGCAGGTAATATTAAGGGCCTTATTGAATACAGTCGACCCATTAACATTAACCTCTCTATTTTTGATTTTTTGTTTTTTTGCATCATTAAATATTTTTTTAAAAAAAATTATCAAAGAGAATGCGATTTTCCATTGGGATATTGGCCTTGTCTAAAGATTTTTCTCTTCCAATAACGAGCTTGGATACTAGGGCCTCGTTATATCAGGCCCCGTTGCCATAGTTACGCCCCAGCGTTCGCCTCAAACACGCCAGGCGCGATGTTCACACAATAAAGTAACCCTACGGCCTGGGGTTTAGGAGGTTGTGGTCGCTTCTGTGGATTGGTTCAAATATTTCATTGAGAACTTTATTTTTACGCAGTGAGAGTACTCACCCACGAACGAAAATTGATATCATACTGAGAACCGCTGCTCCCTTATCATCTTATATTTCACAACACCATGGTTATCACAACGGAGAGGAAAAAAAAAAAAAAAAAAATAAAAGAACCACGAATTTAAACAAAAAAAAAAAAAAAAAAAAAAAAAATTTTGTTCAGTCAGACTGTTAACTGGCCAATCAGTCGGCAGAGGAGGCAATCAATTTATTCAAAGAAAGCTAAGCGGAAGAGCGAAATGGTTTGATCTAATCATCAGCATGGACGTATTGCAAGACTGTTAGAGACGTTTCCAAACACGATGAGCTTTTTAAAGGTTTTCATCGACCGGTTTCTGGTGCCTCGGGGGAAAGCTTAACTTTTGCGCCCGTTTTAAGTATAATCATAAAATTTTGTGCAAGGAAAAAAAAAAAAATGATTTTATTACCTAGGTTTTAAATAAAAACAACACCAACAATAAGCAATAATATTTTTATCATTTAATTGTTTTTGGACAGTACTAACAATTAGCCTAGCGGTGACATTTTGTTCCCTAGCCCTTAGATCAGCAAATATGTTTATGACACTTTCTATTTTTCTTCCATGGTACCCAGATGCAATGATTTCTCGTTGATGGCACACTAAGCACATGGCGCTTCTAATGAGACTAGTGAGCCATTCTCAGCTTGTGCTCCGCGGACCCCCTGATGGCTACGGGGGCACTCATCAGCGGTTCTGCATTCACCCAAGGCAAACACAATAAAATTGTGTAAGACATAGGNAAAAAAAGACCCCAACGAGCCAATTTTTTGGGGGAAGGATTGATACCCATTTAAAAAAATATAATATAACCTTAAAAAAAAAAAAAAAAAATTAATGTGGACTATTTAGTTTTCCCCACTTTCCTTGTTGTTGATCCACGTCTCAGCACACAAACCAGTTGATAAAGCCACTTCTCTCTCACACAGCGATCACTAGCCACGGACCACTGCCTCTTTGTAATCACCCCATCACCCCAATCTGTTGTGAACTTGTTGAACATTATGAACTGTTATTGTAAAACATTTCCTCGCACAATATAATCAGTGGTATCGATTGCGCACATTTTCGGTGATTTTCATGTAGTTTGTTACTGAACCCCATAGGACCTTCGTAAATAGTGTTTGGTGTATTTCTACAGTGTAAACATCAATTAGACTTTAATAGTGTTTTCTTTTTTTAAAATGGAGCCAAACTCTGTAAAAGGAGGCTTTTAAAATGATTAATCACTTAAGACAATTCTTATGTATAAACACTCAGCTAGAACTAAAG
Source organism: Lymnaea stagnalis (assembly GCA_964033795.1). Lineage (NCBI taxonomy): Eukaryota > Metazoa > Mollusca > Gastropoda > Lymnaeidae > Lymnaea > Lymnaea stagnalis. Next base: position 603,343 of record CAXITT010000297.1, read on the forward strand.
GGTTCACCAATGGATTTTCTATCTGAGAACTAAACACCCAGGGCCATGCCGAGGGAAAGATGCCGGCGGGGCATTGTCTGAATAAGGGCACCGTGCATCCTCTTGATACACACCGGCCAGGGCATTCTATTGGTACACACCGGTCATGTGTACAACTGAATTAGGGCTTCCTATTGGTACACACCGGTCATGTGTACAACTGAATTAGGGCTTCCTATTGGTACACACCGGTCATGTGTACAACTGAATTAGGGCTTCCTATTGGTACACACCGGCCATGTGTACAACTAAATTAGGGCATCCTCTTGGTAGACAACGGTCATGTCTCCAACTAAATGAGGGCATAACATGTATTTATTTACGTGTTGAAAAAGAATATGTACAATTTAATGAAACAATATTTCCCACTTATTTGGGCAAATAAAGAATCGTATCTTATAATATTATCTTATCTAATTTTATCTTTTCTTATCTTATAGTCATATCTTACCTTACCATCGTATCTATCATCTTATATTATCATCTTATCCAGATTATCTTAGTATCTCATTTTTATCACCGTATCCTATCATGTTATCTTATTTGATCCCATCTTATCTTATAATTTTATCGTATCTTATCAACTGATCTTATCTGATCTTTACACATGTAATCTTATGATCTTATCTTATCTTATTTAATCTTACTGATCTTATAATCTTATCTAACATTATTTTATATTATCATCTTATCATATCTTAACATATCTTCGCATCTCATCTTCTCTCATTTCATTTCATTGTATCTTATCATACCTCATTTATCTTATTTTATCTTATATTATCTTATCTTATTTTGAAAAAAGCATAATCCAAGCAAGAAATATAAAATCTGAAAAAATTCTTCTAAGGAGCAAATATTTTAATAGTTGAATGTAAACAAATGAAGCTTGGAGAACCAGGAAATCACAGACCAATTAGTTAAGACCAGCATTTGAAAGAGCTCGTGCTGACTGATGCCCAGTCCAAGTCGAGTTTCAAAAGTTTAAACACAATTCACAACCCCGCTCCCCTCCTCCACCCCCCTCCCCAAACATTTGAGAACCGTTATTTTTCCATACGCGCTTTCAAGAAATAATCGAAATGACTCAGCAACTTCCTATTGTATTAATTGTCCGACGTCACTCAGCAACTTCCTATTGTATTAATTGTCCGACGTCACTCAGCAACTTCCTATTGTATTAATTGTCCGACGTCACTCAGCAACTTCCTATTGTATTAATTGTCCGACGTCACTCAGCAACTTCCTATTGTATTAATTGTCCGACGTCACTCAGCAACTTCCTATTGTATTAATTGTCCGACGTCACTCAGCAACTTCCTATTGTATTAATTGTCCGACGTCACTCAGCAACTTCCTATTGTATTAATTGTCCGACGTCACTCAGCAACTTCCTATTGTATTAATTGTCCGACGTCACTCAGCAACTTCCTATTGTATTAATTGTCCGACGTCACTCAGCAACTTCCTATTGTATTAATTGTCCGACGTCACTCAGCAACTTCCTATTGTATTAATTGTCCGACGTCACTCAGCAACTTCCTATTGTATTAATTGTCCGACGTCACTCAGCAACTTCCTATTGTATTAATTGTCCGACGTCACTCAGCAACTTCCTATTGTATTAATTGTCCGACGTCACTCAGCAACTTCCTATTGTATTAATTGTCCGACGTCACTCAGCAACTTCCTATTGTATTAATTGTCCGACGTCACTCAGCAACTTCCTATTGTATTAATTGTCCGACGTCACTCAGCAACTTCCTATTGTATTAATTGTCCGACGTCACTCAGCAACTTCCTATTGTATTAATTGTCCGACGTCACTCAGCAACTTCCTATTGTATTAATTGTCCGACGTCACTCAGCAACTTCCTATTGTATTAATTGTCCGACGTCACTCAGCAACTTCCTATTGTATTAATTGTCCGACGTCACTCAGCAACTTCCTATTGTATTAATTGTCCGACGTCNATGAATCAGAATTTTTATCAATAAAATTGGCTCGAAGCGATTTGGCCCTTCAAACTCTCTTCTCTCTTTCTTCGTTCTTCAGATCTGAATCTTTTCCTTTTATTGTTTTTTGTTTTGGTTTTGTAAATTAAAATAAAAAAAAAAATAAAAAAAAAAACTCCAAAAACCAAAACAGCCCGAGCTTGTTGTTTGAAAACACACTTGTTATCCATTTGTTATCCATTTGTTATCCATTCTTGTCATTGAAAGGCCGACAAACTGTGACCAGAAAGTTATTGATAATCAATAAATTCTAGAGGTAAAAAAACAACAACAACAACACGACACCAAACAAGAGGCATCTTCAGACTGAGTTGAGCTTGGATGATTTCAGCGCCCCCCCCCCCTCGTTACACGCTTTTCTTTGTTTCTCATCTCATCGATAAAGACAAAAATAAATAATAAAAAGAAATCAGTATAACATTAAATTTCCCCCGGTATAATCAAAGATAGCTAGAATAATCCTAAAAAAGTGCTACACTGTAATCATGTTTGAAAAAATACTTTCCCTGATCAAAACTGTTTATACTAGCACGTCCTTTCATCACTATGGTTACCAGGAAGCCTTGGCGCGTGATTAAAGAGAATATAAATTTTTTATTATTACATCACGTCGTCTCGCCAGGAGCAAAGTGTCAGACGTAAAGCTCAGACATGAAAGGACATACTTGTTTTTACATTGATTTGGTATGTTTTTAGAATTATTGTATTTCAAAATATGTACATTTTAAATAGTCTGTTCGTGAGATGGGCCGTCAAGAAGACATTTGTGTTTTAGTGTCTCGGCGCGTCGTTCTGTAGTGCATTACGGCACATCAGTCACTCTATACAATAGTGTCTCGGCGCGTCGTTCTGTAGTGCATTACGGCACATCAGTCACTCTATACAATAGTGTCTTGGCACTTCGTTCTGTAGTGCATTACGGCACATCAGTCAATCTATACAATAGTGTCTTGGCACTTCGTTCTGTAGTGCATTACGGCACATCAGTCAATCTATACAATAGTGTCTCGGCACATCGTTCTGTAGTCCATTACGGCACATCAGTCAATCTATACAATAGTGTCTCGGCACGTCGTTCTGTAGTCCATTACGGCACATCAGTCAATCTATACAATAGTGTCTCGGCACGTCGTTCTATAGTGCATTACGGCACATCAGTCAATCTATAAAATCTTCACACGATAAAGGGTAATTAATATTACAAATTACCCGATCATTGTGTATTACTATTTAGTAGGGAAAAGCGAGGTAAAACTATTTTTAACTTTATGTATAACAAATATAACATTTATTGAACACATATTTTGATGGGCACATTATGTTTTTATGTCATTTAAAAAAAAAATTAACAACTTTTGTTGTTGTTGAAACACTCAAATCGTAGACTGCATTTAAAGCTACTCAAATAATTTAGGTTATTTTTTATAGACCTTTCTCTTAAAAAAAAAATTGCTTTTAAAAAAGCCAAACATCTCTAGCAATTTTTTTATCTTTTATTTTTTTCATGTAGCAATTTGCGTTAAATCAATGCACAAAGTGGCACCATTTCGTCCAATCAAGTTCCGTTCCATTTATGCACGCGCACAGGCCAGAAGTGTTACAACGTCGAGGCCGGATACAGAACTCGGTCATGCGCACTGCGACATCGGATGATGAAACAGAGAAATCGCCGAGTTGAGCTGTTCCTTTCTCTCATCAAGACCTTGCGTGTTCGCTGACAATGCAGCCTGGAAATCCCTGCAATTCATTTCCGGAATGACGTCAAAAATTATGATGTAAATATAACGCGAATTGAATCGTTTCCCAGATTTTGAAATCTTCGGTACGTTACTTCAAAAGAAAGATCACATAATGCGTTTTCTCATGTGCAAACTTAGAAGGATACATTTTAGGGACTTCTCTTTAATATGAGAAACAAATGGAAATATTTTATGGTTTTAAGATCAAAGGCGTAACATTTACCCGGTCCCCAAATTAGCTCCTAAACCTTTCCTCGACCCCCTTCCCAGAGGCGGGAACCTGCTTTTTAATCAATGGACAATTATGAGGAGACCATTGTTGCTACGTCACAAACATAACAATGATACACCATCTCATTAAAACAACAAAAAAAAAACCACCACCACTCTACGATAGACCGTCGCACAGATTCAACCATGTTAAGATCCGAGGGCGTCACTAACCCCATTTGAGAACCCGCGGCCGGACATTTAAAATCATCAGATCCTTTTTTCCCCAACTACAAAGCGGATTTGAAAAAATTAATTAAAAAATGTGTATTTAAAATGCCTTGAAAATGAGCGTTCTCCCCATGAGTCAATCGGGTATTGGTTAAGGCAGTGGTTAAGGCAGTGGTTAAGGCAGTGGTTAAGGCAGTGGTTAAGGCAGTGGTTAAGGCAGTGGTTAAGGCAGTGGTTAAGGCAGTGGTTAAGGCAGTGGTTAAGGCAGTGGTTAAGGCAGTGGTTAAGGCAGTGGTTAAGGCAGTGGTTAAGGCAGTGGTTAAGGCAGTGGTTAAGGCAGTGGTTAAGGCAGTGGTTAAGGCAGTGGTTAAGGCAGTTGTTCAGGCAGTGGTTAAGGCAGTGATTGCATGAGTTTCAGCAGCAGGGCCATTGTTCCCCCTCCCCCAAATTAGTTAGGGTGAGAGAGTGAATTAACAATGTTCTGGATATAATGTACACACACACACACCTTATTATATAATTCAGACTTAATACAATATTAATGGAGCCTTACATTAATGAACGAAAGACAACCTCTACACATATTTGGGGGACGTAGTTCAGGGGCAGAACGTCCGCTTTGCATGTGAAAGGCACACGGGTTTGATCCCTTGCTTAAATTAAGTCCCTTTTGCTTCTCCATTTCAAATATAAAATAAAAAAAAAAAAAAAAAAAAAAAAAAAAAGTTTAAATTAGATAAATTATTCGTTTAGCATTTGTTGCAAACAAAATATGATGAGAGGTCAACAGGTGCGCGCAAATCAAATCATAATGGTTTTTAAAAACACAAAACATAATCATTGACTGAAGTAGCTTTACTTTTGCTTTTTTTGTGTGTGTGTGACAGCCTTTCGAACCATACACTGTAAATAGTATTTATATGATAACATAATCTATATATGAACAAAAGGTTACAATCCAGAAGAGATTTAAGGTTTAGGGAAACAGAATGAAGTATTTGTGACATTCAGGTAATTCCATCGAATGCCAAGGCGATGCAGACAATGTCTTATGTAGTTCACACGTTCACTCGAATGTTCAGGCATGTCTTAGAAATTCCCCGACTGACCAAAATGATCTAGCAGCGATCAGTTCCAACACAACCGCTATATATTTATATATTTATATATATTATTTATAAGCATTATATTAACAATATAAATCTGATTCAGACCCCCCCCTTTACCAAATCCCACTAATTTTAAAATGATGAAACCTAAAATAGACATTTTTTTCATCTTAAATGTTTATTTTTGCTACTGCTGTTTATTATTATTTTCTTTTAAATAATAATAATAAAAAAAAACCTCAAATCCTTCTCATGTTATAAATACAGTTGCACCATGTGTATAATGTCTGATGTATGTTGCACTCTGAATTTAATCGCCCGCGGCTTTGTTCTATAGAATGCCTCGTTAGCACACTTGCCTGTAGCAATAAGATGCAGACATATCTTCTGCCTTACGTAGCTCTTGAGGAAGTTTATATGTGAGCTGTATATAATTTCAATTGTGTACAGCCCCTTAGGAGAAGTCGGAAAGGAATCGAGAGTTGTTCACTGACCAATGAGTTATCATTTGAGAACCTGAATACAATGATTACAAAATAATTATTTAGGGCTGGAGTTTTCGAGCTCCGAGGGGGTCCAGAAGTCAGTGTCGGAAGGCAGTGTCAGAAGGCAGTTTCAGAAGGCAGTGTCAGAAGGCAGTTTCAGAAGTTAGTGTCAGAAGGCATTGTCAGAAGGCAGCATCAGAAGACAATGTTGGAAGGCTATGTCAGAAGGCAGTGTCAGAAGGCAGTTTCAGAAGTTAGTGACATAAAGCATTGTCAGAAGACAGCATCAGAAGACAATGTTGGAAGGCTATGTCAGAAGGCAGTGTCAGAAGGCAGTTTCAGAAGTTAGTGTCCGAAGGCAGTGTCAGAGCGCAGTGTCAGAAGGTGAGGGAAGACCCTGCAAAGCAGGTTTATTTGCATTTTCATTTTAATTTTTTTATCGTCGGTGCTGGAGGTGGGGGGAGAGATGGTTGTGTATGGAAACTATGTTTTCAAATCGAGATGGGGATCCGGGAACTGTTTTAGAACTAATAAGGGTTATGGCGCTGTAACACAAGTTTGAGAACCCATGTTTTAGGACACAAAAAAAAGCTCGGATTGCTCAAGCCGTGAAAAAAAAAAAAACGTTTGAAAAAAAAGTTCCTTCAACTTGGCCCTGGGAAGAGGGTTTGGTTAGGGTATTAATTT
>CAXITT010000297.1:609864-621498 GCA_964033795.1 Lymnaea stagnalis
CCCCCCCCCCCCCCCCCATGTAACTGCCTTCGTCAACCAGAGGAAAGTAATCGAGCATACGATGGAATAGACACGCCATCGTATCGATTGTAAGTGCCAGCATTTCGGTCGTCCAAAAAAAAAAAAGCGAGCGAAAAGACGCCATTCGCAGTATGAAATCCACGGTGGGTTAGCACGTTTTCGACGAGAAGGATAATATTTTTTCTCCGAGACGGACCTCAACTGGCGTCGTTGTCTAGAGGTCGGGAGAGGTCGGGAGAGGTTATTTGAAATTGATACCGTTGAGGATCGGGCATGGAATCTTTGGTGCAAGACATTCATCATCTCGATACTACTAACAATTCGGTTCTTTGATCAAGACACATGAATTCAATGCACTATAAGAGGCCAGACTGAAACTATTCTAAAATACAATGTACTTTTAACAGGAAACGATACCAACAGATACAGACCACTCCCAAAAGTCCCCCCTCCCCCCAGGTCATTGCCTCCATGGGCCACCCGGTATTTGACTCCAAGTTTTTTTTTGTTGTGACCAAGTAGTTTGATTCTCAAATCGATTCCATATATTTGGCGACCTGTTAAAAAAAAAATGTACCATTAAAAAAAAAATGTCCAGGGATTTTTTAAATTGTCTATTTTTTGTTGTTGGCGAGGCTTGGGGGTGGGGGTGGGGGTGAGCGGGCGGGGCAGAGTGAAATGTGTTTTAAAAAGTAAACTAAATTTGTTTACACATAGGCTACATGTGTTTATTTATTAGTCATTTATCTGCAACAAAAATATTAAAAAATAGTAGTTTGATATTCCAAATGAACCTCTTAAGTCACTAACGCTTTTGCCTTTAAATAGGTGTGAAAGGAATATGGGCCTTTGTGCTTTACCTTGCCCGGGGCCTTAGTGCTTAAATTTTCCCGGGGCCTTAGTGCCTTACTTTGCCGGGGCCTTAGTGCCTTACTTTGTCCACGACCTTTTTCATTACTTTGCCCGGGGGCCTTAGTGCATTATTTTGCCAGAGGGCCTTGGTGCATTACTTTGCCCAGGGCCACCGTTACCATTAAGATGGCCCTGCTCCAGTAAAAGAATTTCTGACGTCTTTCGGAAGAATTCTTTAGCGCCCGAAACATTCTTCTGTCAATAATGTACACCAAACATTAAAAATAACGAGATAATTCCCGGAATTTAATGTCAGAATAGGTCCTGGAGTTTGATGTCAGAATAGGTCCCGGAGTTTAATGTCAGAATAGGTCCCGGAGTTTAATGTCAGAATATGTCCCAGAGTTTAATGTCAGCATAGGTCCCGGAGTTTATTGTCAGAATAGGTCCCAGAATTTAATGTCAGAATAGGTCCCGGAGTTTATTGTCAAATAGATCCCGGAGTTTAATGTCAGAATAAGTCCCGGAGTTTAATGTAAATTTGAAGATGTTGCAAATTTTTTTGTAATTCAACACATTTCATGTAATGCAGTTTTACAAAACAGAAGGGTGTTTTTTTGTGTGGTTTTTTTTCAGAGACACAAGTGTTTTTTTTTAAAAAAAGCAAAATTATACCTAACCATTTTTGTTTTTCTGCAATTAAAACAAACAAAATGTTTCGGTGAATTTCTATCATGACCCTTTTAAAAAAAAAAAAAATCCAGATTCGCCCCTGATTACCCCCCCCCCCCAACCTCTTTTTTTAATAAAATATATCTTTTACTGTTTTAAAAAAAATAGTATAGCCTCTTGAACTAACCAACGGATTTTTCAGATATCAAATCAAGCGGCCCCCAGTTTAATGAGATCACACCCGTCTTGGACAGCATCTCTAAAGCTAACTCACAGAGCAGCCTGGGCAAGTAGCGTCAAGTTACGAAGAACTCTCCATTCCTGCATCGAGCACCACTATACAACAAGTCTAGTGTGTGGCCCCGGGGGGGGGGGAGCTGCCATTGATACAGACTCTCCTGTTGCCGGAAAAGAACTCCCGTCAACGTACGTAGATCATCATGAACAAGTGGTCGGCGGCGGTTCTCACAAGGTTTTGATGTCCGTTTTGGTGCTTAAAATTTCAATAACAAAGGGAGCACTACATTCAAGTTGGATGAAGAAAATAGGGGGGGGGGGACAAGGTTTGTTGAAATAAAATGACAGGACGATAACAAGAACTCCCGGCAAAAAAAGAAGAAGTTATAATTTAATTATGTATATCTATATCTATATCTATATCTATATCTNATATAATTAAATTATAACTTTATATATATATTTATATATTAATTTATTATTATTATTACTTTTACAAGTATCTAATGTTTACACCCCGACTACATTACTACTACACCGAAGTATACGCCGTGCAATTATCTTGCAAAAAAACCCCCCAAAAACTTAATTTCAATTTTACTCCAGTTATTAAAAAAAGAAAAAACAAAAAACAAAGAAAGAAAAGTGATTGCCAAAATGCATGGACGGTATTTTGGCATTGTCCATGGGTCCCCTTTCTATTACTCCTACCACTAAGTTTAGATCCGAAATCCCTGCGTATATATTATTGCTGATAGTTGAAGGCGATCAATATCTCTTGTACATGACGTTTGCTCTTCTACAGTCACAATCCAGTGTCGAGGTTTGGGAAAAAGGGTTTGGGGAGGGGGGGGGATAACCAAACCAAGTTACAGATGTAAACGAAACTAGAAGAAGAAGCAACTGCAAGCAAAGGGACATAATCACGCAAGAGCACGCTGGACCTTTCCTCGCTTGGGTTGGAGTGGTGCCAACTTTGGGGAGGGTGGGAGGGGGGAGGAGGAAAGTCCGCCCAGAGTCCTGGGACCTCTGACATGATCCCGTAAACCAAGAAGACTCACTTTTAAGGATGCTGCAGAGCACGAAGAGTGGTTGGAACCGGGAGAGAGAGGGTGGGGAGGGGGTTTGTGGTGGGGAAAGAGGGTGTACACCCGAGTGTAAAGGGTATAAAGGGTATAAAGGGATATACGAGACCGTGAAGCCATAAACCACCAGTAGGAGACAAGCACGTCTTATTAAATAAATGATTGCAATAACGCGGAGATTTGTAAAGGGCAGTGAAGGATTGGGGAGTCATGGGGTTTGAGAGTATAGGGAGTCAGGGGGTCTGAGAGTAGAGGGGGTCTAGGGGGTCTGAGAGCACAGGGAGTCAAGGGGGGTCTGAGAGTACATGGAGTCAAGGGGGGGGGTCTGAGAGCACAGTAAGTCAAGGGGTGTCTGAGAGTTCAGGGAATCAAAGGGGTCTGCGAGCACAGGGAGTCAAGGGGATCTGAGAGTACAGGGAGTCAAAGGGGTCTGAGAGTACAGGGAGTCAAGGGGATCTGAGAGTACAGGGAGTCAAAGGGGTCTGAGAGTACAGGGAGTCAAGGGGATCTGAGAGTACAGGGAGTCAAAGGGGTCTGAGAGTACAGGGAGTCAAGGGGTCTGAGAGTATACAGCCAAACAGTTTAAAAAAAATAATGCTAGGGTATCTTTTGGCAAAAGCTTTAAGAAACATACACACATACATGGGAACCCATTGATACACACATACATGGCAACCCATTTATACACACATACGTGGCAACCCATTGATTTTGTATTTGGTTTCTAGTGTGTGTGTGTTAGATCAGGGGTGGCCATCAAATATAGTGGCCCACTAATGTAGTGGCCGTCAAATATATTGGCCCACTGATTAGTGGCGCTGAAATGTAGTGGCCCACTGATGTAGCGGCCTTAAACTGTAGTGGCACACTGATGTTGTTGCCCTCGAATGTAGTGGCCCACTGATGTAGTGACAACACCGAATATTGTGTTGACTGGATGAGGAACTATTAGTAGGCTTAGATCTAAGTATATTATAAATATCCTACGGTAACGCGCGGGCCCCGCAAACGCGGGGCCTTGGGCGGTCACCCACTTCGCCATCCCCTAGCGCCGGCCCTGAACCATGACTTCATTAGTGATCATTTCGATTTGGGCACCACTGGGTGAAAATGCTGGTAAATTCGTACATATGAAATAATAAATGCTTCCGGGCTTAACTTTTAACAGCAAACATATCTTTTCCAGGTCCGCAAACCACCGACCTACAAGTGAGTTGGTGTGAATTAGGGATTGCATGTAGTGCAGATTGTATGTATTAGAGATTGTGTGTATCAGGAGATTGTGTGTATTACAAATTGCGTGTTTTAGAGCTTGTGTGTATTAGAGATTGTGTGTTTCACAGCTTGTGTGTATTACAGATTGTGTATTAGAGATTGTGTGTATTTCAGATTTTGTGTATCACAGCTTGTGTGTATTTCAGATTGTGTGTATTACAGATTGTGTGTATTAGAGATTGTGTGTATTTCAGATTGTGTGTATCACAGCTTGTGTGTATTACAGAGTGTGTGTATTAGAGATTGTGTGTAGTAGAGATTGTGTATGTAGATTTGTACACACAGGGAAGGAAGAGGACTGGCAATATACCATTTTGCTTAAAGTTGGCCCCCCAAAAAACTAAATATTGTAAAACTATGACTGCAGAATGTCTTCGCCTGCTCGGTAGTTTGCCGTCCGATTCAGTAGATCGAATGCTTGGAGAGATGCCATTACTCATCTTCGCCTGGAGATTGGATTGGTCTAGCTGGACGTTTAGATGGGTTGTGTTCTCTACATTGTCTGGTCTACAAGACTTAAAACTAAAAAAAAAAAGGGGTGGGTTGGGGAGGGGGGTGGACATCTTTCCTTTATAGTCGGCAGACATTTGAAATAAACGAGATCGGTCTTTAAACGCCAATGTAGACATTAATGACGATGTTACATTATCAGTAGAAGAAGAAAGATATGTAAACAAAAAAAATTAAATTGGATGCTTGTTCTAACACCGAGTCATCGTCAGTGGCGCCACAGCCACAGTTCTAACAATGACAATCCATCAAACACACAAATGCACATACACATATAAAACACACACACATACGCACACATACACACACATGCACGCAGCACACACATACAAACATACACACACGTGCACGCACACACATACATACACAAGCACGCACGCGCACACACACTCGCACACACACACATACACACACGCACGCGCGAACACACACGCACGCACATGCACACATACACACACACACGCACGCACATGCACACATACACACACGCACGCACACACACACACACATACCCACACACACACACACACACACACACACACAGCCACACACACACACGCGCCCGCACACGCACGCACACACACACACACGCACGCACATGCACACATACACACACGCACGCACATGCACACATACACACACACACGCACGCACATGCACACATACACACACGCACGCACATGCACACATACACACACACACGCACGCACATGCACACATACACACACGCACGCACATGCACACATACACACACACACGCGCGCGCGCGCACACACAACGAAAACAACAAAAAAGGTAAAGCAATAGTAACAGCAATAATTATAGCATTAACCAAATCAACAAATAACGGTTGTAATGAAAGAACTAGTCGTCATCAGAGGCTTTTGTTTTATGGCGTCGGTGGACGCATCCGAGCGGCGCACCGCCACCCTTTTTTTCCGACGGATATTCCAAGTAACTTTGAAAAAATGATCTCTTTTGTCCCGTGCTCATAGACAATGGAAAGGGGGCAAAAAGCTTGGCTAGCCCCGGGGCGGCATAAACCTTAGTTACGCCACTGGGTCAAAACGGTAAATAATGTCTGTATTAAAAACATTTTTTTTTTTAAATAGAAAAAACAAAACAAATTAGAATCTAATTCCTTCTCAGTCGCATGTCCTTCTAAAAAAAAAAAAGGGTCAGAATATCAACAGACACGGCGACAGGACACACGGCGACAGGACACACGGCGATAACGACGCCTGGTGACATTTCAGAATCTGACCTTGAGAAGCCAAGCTCAAAAATACACCTTTTAAACGATATTGTAAAAAAAAAAAAAAATTTAAAAAATTTAGGGGCCATTCATGAATGACGTCAACCTATGAAAAAAAAAATCATTGCCAGTAATAATAAATGCCATGATAATAACACTAAGAATAGCTTTAGTATTTTTGTGTATATTATCCCATGATGTAAAGAAACACTTCTTAAAATAAATGATTATGCCGCAGTTAAGATGCCGTATATTATAGGTGCATTTGTTACCCTGATCATGACCAAATCACTTAACTCTTCATACTTTCACCGCCAAACCAGCGCGCATAGTTTACAACTCACAAACCGTATACTACAACAGATTATACTCCTTTCGTTAAAAAATCATCAACATGAACAACACCAACAACATCAACAGCAACATCAACAACAACAACAACCCGTTACAGTCGGCCGACACAAATGACATTTTAAATCCTGTTTTGATGCCTTGAGTGTTCGAGATCACAAGTTCGAGCATAAAGTCCGATTAAGTCTCCGGCACGCAGGAAGTCCGTAGTAATCAAAGTGTCCGCCAGTACGAGAGCAGCGATGTGATCAGACCGGCAGTGGTTGGAACAGCGGGGGAACTAACACGGCGTTAAGAAGCGACAACTTTGACCAGGGGGTGGGGGGGTGGGGTGGGGAAGGGGGTCGTGTAGGTGGCAGAGTTATAAAATTATTTCAGTTTTCGCTATTCAGCTAAAAGTATTTAAAGCGAGTAAATGTCATCTCGGTTTCAAGTCGAATGTCATCTCGGTTTCAAGTCGAATGTCATCTCGGTTTCAAGTCGAATGTCATCGTATTTCAAGAGTCGTTTTAACTTAAAGTTTTTTTTTAAAAATGATCCAATTTAGGTCTTTGATGCGCTATCTTTTCGCTTCGACTGCCTTACATTGCCTTACACTTTGTTAAATTCCTTTCATTTCCTTAAACTTCTTTTCTTTACCCTTTCTTCTTACTCTGCTACAATTCCTTACACTTCCTTACACTTTCTTATATCCCTTACACTCCATTACACTTCCTTACTCTTCCTTACACTCCATTACGCTTCCTTACTCTTCCTTACAATTATTTGCACTTCCTTACAATTCCTTAAACTTCCTTACACTTCCTTAAACCACATTACACTTTATTCTTCATTTATATTTTTAAAAAAAACGTATCATCCCGTTTGATCATTCCCGTTAACGCTCTGTTTATCACTAATCCTCATTTAATCCCATTCCGCCCCCCCCCCCGCGTCCTCTAACACTATCCAGTGCTACGCCATCTATCAAACCACATTACACTTTATTCTTCATTTATATTTTTAAAAAAAACGTATCATCCCGTTTGATCATTCCCGTTAACGCTCTGTTTATCACTAATCCTCATTTAATCCCCTTCCGCCCCCCCCCCCCGCGTCCTCTAACACTATCCAGTGCTACGCCATCTATCAGATTAAAAATCCATGAATTTTTCATATCATTTTTTTTACTCAATCCAACAGACCATGGGAATACCACAAAAAATAGTCATATCCTGCCTGATCCCATTAGCTCCCATACCTATTTATCCGTACATTGCTCCATCTCTCCAGGGCACCATTACAACTTGCAATTCTCGTCTGCTCATTAACCCCTTAAAGAACTTACAGATCCTCGAAATCTCCCCCCCCTCCCCCCCCCCTCAAATCCCAACCCCCTAAAAATGTTACGAGACCAAAAACTGTTACCAGTTCTGAGAACAACGGAAACATCTCTCTGTGAAACTGTTGTTTAAAGAACAATGGAAACATCTCGCTGTGCAACTGTTGTTTAAAGAACAATGGAAACATCTCGATGTGCAACTGTTGTTTAAAGAACAATGGGAACATCTCGCTGTGCAACTGCTGTTTAAAGAACAATGGGAACATCTCGCTGTGATACTGTTGTTTAAAGAACAACGGAAACATCTCTCTGTGAAACTTTTGTTTAAAGAACAACGGAAACATCTCACTGTGAAACTGTTGTTTAAAGAACAATTGAAACATCTCACTGTGAAACTGTTGTTTAAAGAACAATGGAAACATCTCGCTGTGCAACTGTTGTTTAAAGAACAATGGAAACATCTCACTGTGAAACTGTTGTTTAAAGAACAATGGAAACATCTCGCTGTGCAACTGTTGTTTAAAGAACAATGGAAACATCTCGCTGTGCAACTGTTGTTTAAAGAACAATGAAAACATCTCGCCGTGCAACTGTTGTTTAAACAACAATGGAAACATCTCACCGTGAAACTTTTGTTTTAAGAACAATGGAAACATCTCGCTGTGAAACTGTTGCTGACAGTACACTTTTTTGCCTCATCGGCGCAAGATTGACAACAACCATGTTCGTTATCGCATTTACGAAAATGAGATTTGCGTGTGTGTGTGTATGTGTGTGCGTGTGTGTGTATGTGTGTTTCTCAATTCGTATAAAGTAAGAGCCCACCAGCATTCATATTAAGCCTAGTTTAAGGAAATCTTATTTCATGCACTGCAATCATGTTCGAAATTCATGTCTCTCTTTGTCGAGTCTTAATGGAAGCCATTTCTATTTCATGTTTCAAATGCTTCATAAAATGGAACATTTAAAAAGAGAAAGCTCAACCGGGAATCCCTGAAAGAAATTAAATAACATAAAATTGCTATCCGTTCTGTCCAACTTATTTATTTTAACGAAACAAATAAACGAAAATATGAAATAACCATTCTCTCTCTCTCTCTCTTTCTTTTTTCAATCACAGTTCCTAAAAATAGAAACCGATTTTTTTTGCCCCCCCCCCCCATTGAAGCCGTTTCGTCCATTAAATGGCAAAGTGGAAAAAACTGTACAAGATTGATGGAGGATACAAAATATTATGACAAGGTTTGGTGGAGAGAGGGGGGGAGGGGGAGGGTCGCTGTGGCTAGTGAATTGAGAGTTGGGGTTTTTTGATTCGGAGAAATCTCGATTCGAAGCGAACGATTTCCCCCCAGCCCCCACACACACACCTTCGCGAGATCCATCTCGAGGCCATCCGAGCAGGAATCAAGTCATAAGCCACCCAGGGGCGTATACGGCCGGGGCACATCGGGCCTGTTTCTATTACTCGGAGGGGGGTGGAGGATCCCGACAATCAATTCACATTTAAATTTCACAATGACCCCTCGGGGCTGTTTGGAAGTGAGGGGGTGGGTGGTTGGGGGGTGGCGGGGGGTTGCCGTGGATATAACGGAGTCTGGGAAACGAAGGAACTTCCTAAGTGGGATTTAAACAGTTTGACAAAAAACTAAAACAATGAAAAATGTTACATTGATGGTAGTTTTTTTTTTTTTTAAATTGGGACATACGAAAAAGATGGGGTGGGGCAAAGTGGGTCAAGAAAGGAGGAGGAGGATCATGAAGACTCCATTAATTGTGTGATCGCCAATTAATTGTGTGATCTCCAAAGCTTTGTGACGTAGCTCTTGGGGGTCGGGCCAAAAAGGTTACTTTTCAGAGTGTCATTAGCGACAAAACATTAAATTGCATGTGCCTGTAAACGCCCTCTAACAAGGGGGTGGGGCGGGGGGCGGCGCGGCGTCGGGTTTAGGGGGTTGTTTTAGAAACTATTGCTGAAAACCTATCCGTCAATTATTGGCCATTTAATTTAAAAAAAAAAATCATCATAGTCAAAGGAAAAAAAATTGTCAAAACCCAATTCTGACTGAAAACCTACGTGACAAACATTGATTCAATTTTTCTTGGTAGCTTTATGCATCATTACAAAAAAAAATGGTTAGGTTAAAAATCACACTGGTGACGATTGGTTCAATGGGTGCGTGTTTTGGTGTGGAGATTAATTGTGCAGCTGGTGTGAGTGTGACGCGTTAGGGTACGACAGATGATGATGATGATGTTGTGGTTGTGGTTTTTTTGGGTAGCGAGTGAGCTGCAGAGAGATGAGGAGAAGGAAGAAGGCAAACTGTGGAGTTTGTTGGTGAATAGAGAACCATCTCTTACATACATTTCGCGTCTGGTGTGACTGCTTCCATTTCCGGATAGCGCGCAAAATATAAATCCCGATAACTAGGCTAAATGATTTTTTTTTAAAAAATGATGCAACTGCGTTTGGTGCGCAATACCGTCTTCTCCTGTGGGAGATAAAATGGTCTCACTTTAGGTATGGTGTAATCAATATTCGGTTTAAAAGTGGTTGGGACATCAGAATATTTAATATAATTGATGTGCGTGAAATTAACAGTGTGCAGTGACGTATCATGGGGTGGCTTAGTGGTGTGACAAAAAAAGTTAGATTCTTCAATATGCGTTTTACTCGAGTTCGTGTTTCGTCAGGTAACTTGAGTGTCAGGTAACTTGAGTGTCAGGTAACTTGAGTGTCAGGTAACTTGAGTGTCAGGTAACTTGAGTGTCAGGTAACTTGAGTGTCAGGTAACTTGAGTGTCAGGTAACTTGAGTGTCAGGTAACTTGAGTGTCAGGTAACTTGAGTGTCAGGTAACTTGAGTGTCAGGTAACTTGAGTGTCGGGTAACTTGAGTGTCAGGTAACTTGAGTGTCGGGTAACTTGAGTGTCGGGTAACTTGAGTGTCAGGTAACTTGAGTGTCAGGTAACTTGAGTGTCAGGTAACTTGAGCAGATGGGAAGTTCACGCATCGCTGTCGCCGATGTTTGGCGTGCTTTATCTTGTATCAACCATCGATGTTGCTGTTGTTATTTCAAATTACCCGGGGACTCAACGAAGTCGTTGAACTACTTACCGTGTGACAGTTCGTAACACACACACACATGATTTAACATATCCATGTTAACACCATACTGCTTGTAAAATGATCATGTTATCATCATCCGCCATTTCAAATAGTCATGTTAACATCACACAACACGTTTCCGGAGCCTACGTCATATTTCAGGCCGAAGTGGAAAAAATGCAGTGTTTCTCAACATGTGGTGCCGCGACACTTGAATACAGTTCCTCATATTGTGGTGACCTCCAACCATAATTTTTTTTTTTTTTTGTGTCTTGCTACTTTATAAATATATGTGTTTTCCGAAGGTCTTAGGCGACCCCTGTGTAAGGGTCGTTCGACCCCCCCCCCCCAAAATGATTGCGAACCCCAGGTTGATTTTTTTTTTTTTTGTGTCTTGCTACTTTAAAAATATATGTGTTTTCCGAAGGTCTTAGGCGACCCCTGTGTAAGGGTCGTTCCACCCCCCCCCCCCAAATGGATTGCGACCCACAGGTTGAGAACCGCTGGGCTACCGGATCAGGAAGTTTCTAAGAGCAACTCCTCCACAAGCAATCACTGCACCAGGTCCCAAAAAAAGCCATCCAAGCGGCTTTAAGAAACAACGCAAATATTCCTCCGTATTAATGACTCCGAAGATCAAGGACAGCTTTGTATGAGGCAGCGTTAATTCCCGGGTTTACGCCGACACTGGTGTGGTTTCCGGGGCGGTGACGTGAGGTCATCCAGGCCAGAGTCTGACTCGTCTAAATCCCGGGATTGCCTTAACGGTCAACCATAGTAGAAATAGACCCACCTATATCCCGGGATTTTGCTGTTAGTTTTGGATTTATCCATCCATCCATCCATCCATCCATCCATCCATCCATCCATCCATCCATCCATCCATCCATCCATCCATCCATCCATCCATCCATCCATCCATCCATCCATCCATCCATCCATCCATCCATC
>CAXITT010000297.1:622135-634010 GCA_964033795.1 Lymnaea stagnalis
CTCTCTATCTCTCTCTCTCTCTCTCTCTCTCTCTCTCTCTCTCTCTCTCTCTCTCTCTCTCTCTCTCTCTCTCTCTCTCTCTCTCTCTCTCTCTATATATATATATATATATATATATATATATATATATATATATATATATATATATCTATATATATATAAATATATTGTTTTTTACCCGAAGAAGGCTTTTGTCCGTACCCTCACATTATTTTGTGCTTTCTGTGTTCAAGCATTCCAATACCGTTATGTTCCATAACCATTTACCGTCGTGCACCATTCCATACATAGCGCCTTGTTGAATTCTTCTAAAACGTGCATACAGAGGTGGTCAACTGGGCAACTTCTGATAAACGTGTCAATGGCATGGATACTGTCACAATGGCCTGAAATTGATCATTGTAAGACAGTACTACGACACATACGCAAAAAAGGACACACCACCCCAAAAAAAAAAAAAGACCCCCCCCCCCCAAAAAAAAAAAAAAAAACAACAAAAAAAAAACAACAAAAAAAAAGAAACAACAACAGGAAATCTACCAAGTAATGTTGGCGTAACCAAAATGAAATCTGCCGCACCCGTTTTGACACTAAAAACATGAAACACTTCGAATCAAGTAGAAAACTACGTCATACCTCATATACTTTGGATCTGTGCACCAAATTGTATTTTACTAGTCGACATCATCCAAAAAAAAAAACAAAAAAAAACTTTAAAAAAAAACCTCAAGTTTTTTACCCCATAACTTTAGCGATTACCGCCCATGGGGTTACTTAGTACAGCGATGTTGGTGAAGCAAAGGTTTTTGTTTGGTGTATGATTGGTGGTCTGGTGGTAAGAGATGTCGAATCGCAGGACACCATTAGTATCATCCTAAAACACTTAAACACCAAATGACGTTTTACACGGTCAATAAAACCGTACATGTGCCCCAGATGGTATGGCCGGTCATTGGGCGAGTAGGGTATTTCATGGCCACTGCCGTGACTGGCCAGGTAATGAAGCGTTTAGAAATACTGCCGTGACCATTTGGAGTCGGACACGCATACCACACCGACCAGGGGCCGGCCGGTCAAGTAGAGGGTCGGGAGCCACCATCAATCAAATGGGTAATACAGGGTTTGCGCGAGACGCCCCTCAGATTCTCGCGACACAGATAGGATTTTTGTGTTATTTGTGGGATTCAAGTTCAGGCCTGAGAAGAGTAAGTTGTAAGAGAGAGAGAGAGAGAGAGAGAGAGCGAGAGATGGAGAGAGAGAGATGGAGAAAGGGTAGAGAATATATATAGAGAGAGATAGAGAAAGAGAAATGATAAAGAATAGAGAGAGCGAGAGAGATAGAGAAAGAGTAGAGAATGGAGAGAGAGAGAGAAAGTGTAGAAAATAGAGATAGAGAGAAGAAAGATATATATTAAGAGAAAGGGGGGAGAGAGAGAGATAGAGAGATTAAGAGAAATGGTAGAGAGAGAGAGAGAGAGAGATGAAAATAAAGAGTGCTTGAAGAAAACAGGGGGAGACAGGGGCACATAACAGGGAGAGTTGCAAACTGAGATGGATTTTACAGATTGAGGAGATAGTTACAGACTGAGGAGATAGTTACAGATTGAGGAGATAGTTACAGACTGAGGAGATAGTTACAGACTGAGGAGATAGTTACAGACTGAGGAGATAGTTACAGATTGAGGAGATAGTTACAGACTGAGGAGATAGTTACAGATTGAGGAGATAGTTACAGACTGAGGAGATAGTTACAGATTGAGGAGATAGTTACAGACTGAGGAGATAGTTACAGACTGAGGAGATAGTTACAGACTGAGGAGAGATTTACAGACTGAGGAGTTAATAACACATCTAACAAGTACATACATTACAAGAGAAGTTAGGAGGACGACTGTAATCAGGTTGACGCAATACTAAATATAGACAAAGGAAGAGGAAAAATACGAAGAATGACAATAACAGAAAGTGAACGTTTGGCCAAAAAACTTTTTTATGGACTTGACTTAAAATAGATTTTTACACAAGTTTAACCTTAGCAGAGGCCCACCAGAGATGACCTGAGTGATTGACGTAAAACTCTCAAACCAAAGGTGACCTGAGTGATTGGCGTAATACGCTCAAACCAACGGTGGTGACCTGAGTGATTGACGTTATACCCTCAAACCAACGTTGGTGACCTGAGTGATTGACGTTATACTCTCAAACCAAAGGTGACCTGAGTGATTGACGTTATACTCTCAAACCAAAGGTGACCTGAGTGATTGACGTTATACTCTCAAACCAAAGGTGACCTGAGTGATTGGCGTAATACGCTCAAACCTACGGTGGTGACCTGAGTGATTGTAGTAATACCCTCAAACCAACATTGGTCACCTGAGTGATTGTCGTAATACCCTCAAACCAAAGGTAACCAGAGTGATTGTCGTAATACTCTCAAAACAAAGTTGACCTGTGTGATTGTTCTAATACCATCAAACAAACCAATGGCAACTCTTGATGTCCTTAAAATACTACAGCTTTACACATCTGCACTTCATCTCTATAAAACACAACATCTTTTCGCGTCTAATCTTCATGTCCAGAAAACATATCAGCTTTACAATCTTCATTTCATGTACCTAAAACATATCAGCTTTACACATCTCTTATTCATGTCCATTAAATTTCAGCTAAACGTTATGTCCATGCAATATATCATCTTCAAATATTTACTCTAAATGTCCATAAACGTAGCAGATGTACACATCTATTCTTCATGTCCATAAAACATATCAGCTTTACACATCTACACTTTATGTCCATAAAACATATCAGCTTTACACATCTACACGTTATGTCCATAAAAATATCAGCTTTACACATCTCTTATTTATGTCAATAAAATATCAGCTAAACGTTATGTCCATACAAAAATCATCTTTAAACATTAACTCTTAATGTACATAAACATAGCAGATGTACACATCTATTCTTCGTGTCCATAAAACATAATTTCTTTACACCTCTACCCGGTCGTGTACATAATAAATATGAAATAAATATGTGCTTTACACATCAATCACTTCCTGTCTATAAAAATGTGCACTTTACTCGTTCACTCTTCATGGCTATAAATATAGCTTTACATCGATATCAAACATATCAGCTTTACAGAAGAATTGAAGGGGCCCCACACCAGGTTGGGGATCAAGAAGCGACATTTTCGTGGTTGAATTTTCCTGGTGCGTCTTCTCGAACCAACAGTAACACGATAAGAGAATACCTCATCTCACCTCACCAGAATAAGAAAACTGGTGAATGACTTCCTCTGAAACAAGTTAGCAGCACACGCCCCCCCTGTCTGTGGTCAACTGTAATAAGGCACACAAAAAAAAAAAAAATCTAAAGAAAACCGTGTTAAGATCTCGCTGAGCCTGTTAGGGAGTCCAGTTGCTTTTTAAAGCTGTAAGATTTGCACAGCGGTGGGCCAGTTTAGCCGAATCAACATTTGCCCCCCCCCCTCCTTTTTTTGTGTGTCCCCCATCGATCCCTATCATTCGGCTGGCGCCATCTAGACCTGTACGGCCATTCGTGGCGGCTTCGATCTCTGACGGTGAAGACGAGATATACTTTTAAAGTAGGATGTTTTTTTGGATGGCTCATTTGATCACTTTCGTTATCATATTTTACAGGAGAACTCCAGTGGTCGCAAGTAAAATTAGAGCTCCAGAAATTTTTTATCATCTGCCGCACTGCGACGTCCAGTGCAAGTTAGCGTAGAGGTATAGAAATCTTGTCATCCACCACACTGCAACGTCCGGTGTAAGTTAGCGTAGAGGTATAGAAATCGTGTCATCCACCACACTGCGACGTCCGGTGTAAGTTAGCGTAGAGGTATAGAAATCTTGTCATCCACCACACTGCGACGTCCGGTGTAAGTTAGCGTAGAGGTATAGAAATCTTGTCATCCTCCACACTGCGACGTCCGGTGTAAGTTAGCGTAGAGGTATAGAAATCTTGTCATCCACCACACTGCAACGTCTGGTGTAAGTTAGCGTAGAGGTATAGAAATCTTGTCATCCACCACACTGCAACGTCTGGTGTAAGTTAGCGTAGAGGTATAGAAATCTTGTCATCCACCACACTGCAACGTCCGGTGTAAGTTAGCGTAGAGGTATAGAAATCTTGTCATCCACCACACTGCAACGTCCGGTGTAAGTTGGCGTAGAGGTATAGAAATCTTGTCATCCACCACACTGCAACGTCCGGTGTAAGCGTAGAGGTATAGAAATCTTGTCATCCACCACACTGCAACGTCCGGTGTAAGTTAGCGTAGAGGTATAGAAATCTTGTCATTCGCCACACTGCAACGTCTGGTCAAAAGGAAGTGTTAGTAAGTGGTTCGGTTTATTTTGACTTAACAGGAAAAGTTATGCCTTAGTGACACTTGGACAGGAAAAGCTATCTCTTAGTAGCATTTGGACAGGAAAAGCTATCTCTTAGTAGTACTGAGACAGGAAAAGCTATCTGTTAGTAGCACTGAGACAGGAAAAGCTATCTCTTAGTAGCACTGAGACAGGAAAAGCTATCTCTTAGTAGCACTGAGACAGGTAAAGGTATCTCTTAGTAGCACTTGGACAGGTAAAGCTATCTCTTAGTAGCACTTGGACAGGTAAAGGTATCTCTTAGTAGCACTTGGACAGGTAAAGGTATCTCTTAGTAGCACTTGGACAGGGGAGACATACAATATAATCTTTCAAATTAATCTTTGTTACATAACAAAAAACGCAACAGCCGAACAGCTGGTAATAGATTTACATAATATTCCAAGTAAGGTCTCTTACACGATGCCATACATAATATTCCAAGTAAGGTCTCTTACATGATGCCATACATAATATTCCAAGTTAGGTCTTTTACACGATGCCATACATAATATTCCAAGTAAGGTCTTTTACACGATGCCATACATAATATTCCAAGTAAGGTCTTTTACACGATGCCATACATAATATTCCAAGGAAGGTCTTTTACATGATGCCATGCGAAATATTCCAAGTAAGGTCTTTTACATGATGTCATGCGAAATATTCCAAGTAAGGTCTTTTACATGATACCATGCGAAATATTAAAACGTATCATTTTAACATTGAAAACTCCAGCAGGGGAAATGCCACCCCCCCCCAACTACCCCGGGCCCCCTCATTATCTCCAAACTTGAACAGAATCCTTCACCCCGGTGACAAAGACTTGTAAGGAGTTGTCGTTTAATAGCCAGCATGTCATTCCCAAGAACTCTTCCAGGAAGAGACCCAAAAAAAAAAAAAAAGAAAACACAAAAAGGGGAAATGCCCCCCCCCCCCCACTACCCCGGGCCCCCTCATTATCTCCAAACTTGAACAGAATCCTTCACCACGGTGACAAAGACTTGTAAGGAGTTGTCGTTTAATAGCCAGCATGTCATTCCCAAGAACTCTTCCAGGAAGAGACCCAAAAAAAAAAAAAAAGGACACACAAAATATCGGCAAATCCCAAGAGGTCTTGACGTCTGGACGGAATTCTCCTCAAGTCTGGGGGACCGCTGCGTCACTGCTGGTGCTGATCTTCGGAGGCTGACAAGGGAAGTAAGTGCTTCATCGTTTTGTCACGCTGATTGGTCAGTTTCATCTCGTCTGCCACTCGAACTTTGTCACGTTTATGATAGAGGTTTAATGGACTGTGTCAGATTTATGGCAGAGGTTTAATGGACGGTGTCACGTTGATGATAGAAGTTTAGTTAACTGTGTCACGTTCATGATAGAGGTTTAGTGAACTGTGTCACGTTTATGATAGAGGTTTAGTCAACTGTGACACGTTTATGATAGAAGTTTAGTAAACTGTGACACGTTTATGATAGAAGTTTAGTCAACTGTGACACGTTTATGATAGAAGTTTAGTTAACTGTGTCATGTTTATGATAGAAGTTTAGTTAACTGTGTCACGTTTATGATAGGGGTTTAGTGAACTGTGTCAGGTTCATGATAGAAGTTTAGTAAACTGTGTCACGTTTATGATAGGGGTTTAAAGCAAATGCTGCTCTCGGTGAACTAGACTTTGAAAAGCATTTACAATTTTTTGTCTTAACTATAAAGTCTTGTTTAGAAGACAACTTTAAACGCACTACAGATAAGAAAATAATTTTCTTATAATTAAAAAAGAAATTCCTAACGCAAAGCCAGTGTCTGCATGCTGTAGTTAGGCACTTTAGCCAGTGTCTGCATGCTGTAGTTAGGCACTTTAGCCAGTGTCTGCATGCTGTAGTTATGCACGTTCTGAAGCCAAAAGGTTCCAATGAAATGTAGAAGAAACATAAACATGCTTTTTTCCCCTTCTAATGGGTGAAAACATTTTTAGACACGGACTTTTTTTGCGTCATGAATTGTGCGAAATGTTAAGAAAATTACGTTGTACCTTTTGATGTGTTTAATATGGTCTTGGGAAGAAAGTCTTTGTGAACAGGTTTTATATGTATGTATGTATATGTTTTTAAAAAAAAATGTTAGTTAAAAAATTTGAATATGTAAATTATCGACAAAAGGAGATTTAACCAAAAAAAAACAACAAAAAACAAAAACAAAAAACACACACACAAAAACCACGGATGCCTACAAAACCTCAGGTATGGTGGCTAAGCTCTTTACCCGGGCGTAAAACTAAAAAAGTAGAATTTAACAACAGTTTGCCGTCCGTTAATATGAGTCTAACTGCCGAAATGCCCTGCCCTGCCCCAACAGCTTAACCCACCCCATACCAAAGTCCTACAGTTAGGACCGATGGTGAGTGTAAGCTAAGGGGTACGTTGTTGTTTTTTTTATATCCCTTTAAAGATCTACTTTCCTTACTTTCCTAGCACTCACACCCCCCACCCCCGCCAACCTCACTCAACCCCTCATACCGGCCCTGGGACTCTGTGTCATCAACTCAGGCGACCTTTCAGGTCAGCACGAGACAGAGGAATGATGAGCCGAACGAAAGAGAGGTCACGTGTGTAAACAAACAACAAAATTCATCGGACAAACTGACCTGGGAGTGGAATAGAACGTCTTAAACTAATAAACCACTAAAACATAGTTTTTCGTATAACCCTTCATCAAATGTAATGTCGAGCAATTTGGTGGGCTGCAAATGTGAAAGACACATGCATACACGTAATGCAGTTTGTAGGAATCCCAATGAGTGCTTCCCCCCCCCCCCTCCCCAAACCAAGGCTCGCAAGCGCACATTTTATTTCACGCCCCTAAACTCTAGTAGTATTCTAACGACACACCCGCTTCTACACCGCAGATTTAATTCACCAACTAGTTCAAAAAAACAAAAGAAAATATAACGCACCAAACGCACTTGCGATATATTTTTTTAAAAAAAATCTGCTTTAGCGTAGTTATCGGGAATTTTATTTCGTGAAATCAGTGCCTTCATATTTCCTTCAACTTTCACTTGAAAAACAGGAAAAAAAAAAAGAAAGATTTTTCGGGGGTCGGGACTGAAAATTTGAAATAAAATGTATTGCCATTGACAACGACTCTATGTGCCAAGTTTCAGCTTGGTAGATTGACGGGAAGTGGGTCAATTATCCGTGCCAAGATTTTGCCAGCCAGCCACGAACACAAGCAAAGTTAAAAGACTTAAAAAAAAAAGATTTCTTGTTTTGAGTGAACGAGGCTTTGCGTGTTCCCGAAAGCAATTGACACAGAGAGTATCAACTGGTAGTAGCCAACACTGTTGTTGTTCGGTGACAAATGTAGCTTCAATATTCATTTTTTTTGTCAACATTAAATATCTGTACCATTTCATGAAATAGATTTCCTTATAGTTATAAATGGTGGTGATGCATTTGGATCCGGACCTATGATTCGGAATTGTTTTAATTATTCGGAGTTCCAAATAAAAAAAAAAAATTAAAAAAATGCGTCGTAAAATGATTCGTTTTTGCATCAACAGCCACATCTGGATAACAACCACACCCTGTCACCCTGTCACTCTGTCACTCCGTCACCCTGTCACCCTGTCACCCTGTCACTCTGTCATTCTGTCACCCTGTCACTCTGTCACCCTGTCACCCTGTCACTCCGTCACCCGGTCACCCTGTCACTCTGTCACCCTGTCACTCCGTCACTCCATGAAATGGTGATTTCAATGACAAGATTTCATCCTTTTATTCTAGCATTACACGTCTTGATCCGTCTTAAAAAAAAAAAAATTATGCGTTATGACTCCTCTTTCCGCCACTCGCCGTGACACCGCTCTGCTTAAACCCATCACGCGACGTCATCATGACGCATCGCGGTCCGAAGGGTCACCGACGCATTCGAACGTTTTCTAAACAACCCTTATTTCGATGTGGTGCTCTTGGCTGGATATGGACCCGTGAGGCCAGTCAGGCGGATATCCTGCGGAATGAGGGAAACCTGGAGTGGACAAGAATATTGACCCAAAAAAACAAAAAACAAAAACCCCACGAACAACAACAAAAATAAATAAATAAATTAATAAATTTGAAATAAATCAACACCATGCAACGCCACGACCAGGGTGACAGGTTAACATTAAAATTGAAAAAAAAAATGGGTTAAATATTAATGTTAATGGCGAATAACTGTTGAAAAGTTTTGTTTTTTTTAACACCCGGGAACTCATTTGGGTTGTCTTTCGTTTGTTCTGTTAAAACCAGGGAAATAAATGGCTACAGTTTCTTCAGCACGTCTGCGTCACGGCGGGGAACTGAATTGATGGTCAAGGTCACAAGGTGAAGGTTAGGAGGCCGCAATCCAATACGAAAGGACCGTCCAATTTTAAGAAAGTGAAAAAGGGGTGGGGGTAGAAGAGAGGAAAAAAAAGGTATATAAAGACAGAAAGAGGTTGGGAAAAAAAAGGTAAATAAAGACAGAAAGAGGTTGGGAAAAAAAGGTATATAAAGACAGAAAGAGGTTGGGAAAAAAAGGTATATAAAGACAGAAAGAGGTTGGGAAAAAAAGGTAAATAAAGACAGAAAGAGGTTGGGAAAAAAAGGTATATAAAGACAGAAAGAGGTTGGGAAAAAAGGTATATAAAGACAGAAAGAGGTTGGGAAAAAAAGGTATATAAAGACAGAAAGAGGTTGGGAAAAAAGGTATATAAAGACAGAAAGAGGGTGGGAAAAAAAGGTATATAAAGACAGAAAGAGGTTGGGAAAAAAAGGTATATAAAGACAGAAAGAGGTTGGGAAAAAAAGGTATATAAAGACAGAAAGAGGTTGGGAAAAATCCCGTTAAGAAAAACAAACAATAAATGCAAAACAGATGCAAACCAGGGCCCGTGGCGCTATTCCTGCCCCACCACCACCAATACGGCCCACGCGCATTTTGCATTTCGTAACACCCTAAATATGTTTACGTGACTACGGTCCTACAGACCACCTATATCCACCTATATCCACCTATATCCACCTATATCCACCTACTGCTTGTTGCGCAATTGATCTGAACGTTGCATGGTTATGATTCGGAAATGTTTATTTACATTAATGCGAGCCACCCATGAGTTACCAAATCTTGACTGCTTTATTTTAAAATCATCCACTCTTTCAATGAAATTATTCGACCCAGGTCACATAAAAATTTAAATGTTTCTTTGTATTTACGACCCTTTGGCATATTTCACGACATCTAGTACACATATTATGAAATTGTAATCAGTACAACCCCCCCCCCCACCCAACTTTTTAAAAAAATTTCCCCCCCCCCCCCCCCCCCCCCCGGATTTTTCTATTTTCGTGTCAAGCCCAATTTCACAATTTACTTTAAAAAAAAAAAAAGCCATTCGTGTCTTAGTGTTATTCTCTCATAGTTCAAAAACTAAAAACAAAACAAACCAGCCGTCTCTTAGTATTTATCTCCTTCTTAAAGTAAATACGACAAGAATATGGGATTTTTGAAAGGCTGAAGACTATTCGCACCCGGGTACCAGAAGTGAGAGGTTGGGATTTAAAAAAACAACTATTTAAAATAGTATTGTTGGGTTCGTAAGACAAATTGAGGTATCAAATGAAAAATAATGGATTGAACTATATGTTTGTAAACTTACTTCTTCATTTAAATAAAATAAACTACCACAAATGACATCCGAAGAGCATTTAGTCAAAAGGGCCCCGGACACGCAGCGCCGCCATCCGCACCCGGGTCCCATTAGACCCAATGCTCTTCGGATGTCACTTGTTATAGTTTATTTTAGTTAAATGGAAGGAGTAAGTTTACAAACATATAGTCCGTTCAATCATCTTTCATTTGATACCTCATTTCGTCTTACAAACCCAACAATAATATTTTAAAACGTATTTTATTCCCAACCTCTTACTTCTGGTACCCGGGTGCCAATAGCCACTTCGTTTTTGAAAAGTTAACTCACAAGACGTAGGAAACAATAGGTTTGCAAGCTTTCATTTTTTTTTTTCTTTTTTTTCTCTTTTTTTTTTGTTGGGGGGGGTGGGGGGGGGGTGGGGGTAATTTCTTTTATTTCCCACTCCATACGCGTCATAGGGAAAATGTACACAATCACCTTGTTTAAATTTTTTTTTTTTTTTTTTTTTTTTTTTTTTTTTTTTTTTTTTTTTGTGGGGGGGGGGGGGGGGGGGTGGGAGTAATTTCATTTATTTCCCACTCAATACGCGTCATAAGGAAAATGTACACAATCACCTTGTTTAAATTATACACCCTCTTGGATCAACGTTCCTAAACTTTTTCTTTTAATTTTTTCCACCATTTGTCCCCTCTTGCATCAAATGAGCACTAAATCCTTATGTAAAAAAGAAAGCGCTCAGTCTGCAGACAAAATCATGTACGATTTGAAGTTTTGAGTGGGAGAAGTAAGATACCATTTTGCATTGAAAAAGAAATTTAAAAAAAAAAAAAAATCTCCAAGAATGACTTCAACTGTTGATCATTGGAGGATGCGTGCGTAGCCGTGCGTTTTAGCGCTTGTTCACACAATGTAACCAGACCGGGGGGGTCAGGGGGTGTGGGGGGGGGGGGAGGGTGGAGGAGAAGCCGTGCGTTTTAGCGCTTGTTCACACAATGTAACCAGACCGGGGGTGTCAGGGGGTGTGGGGGGGGGGGTAAGGTGGAGGAGCGATATAAATGTTGGCCTGATTAAATTATGGAAATATCATCGAACCGAATTTCTGCCCAACGAATCGATTTTGAGCATCGGACGAACCGAAAATGAAATCCTGCGTCATTTATTACAACTGTGCCGTCGGCGTTTAGAATGGCGTCTTCATTTTCGACTTTCTCAGATTTAAGAATTTCCTTTTACACTTTGGTGTGCTGGAGAGGTGTTGAGAAGTTAGTGTGCTGGAGAGGTGTTGAGAAGTTGGTGCGCTGGAGAGGTGTTGAGAAGTTGGTGCGCTGGAGAGGTGGTGAGAAGTTGGTGTGCTGGAGAGCTGTTGAGAAGTTAGTGTGCTGGAGAGGTGTTGAGAAGTTGGTGTGCTGGAGAGGTGTTGAGAAGTTGGTGTGCTGGAGAGGTGTTGAGAAGTTGGTGTGCTGGAGAGGTGTTGAGAAGTTGGTGTGCTGGAGAGGTGGTGAGAAGTTGGTGTGCTGGAGAGGTGTTCAGAAGCGTTCATTTTCTGTATCCATTTTTTTTTTGTTTAAAATTTTCCCAGGGTTAAATTGTTAGGAAAGGTGGGCAGAGAATTTAGTTATATTTTAAAATATTAAATGCTGTAGTTTTACTAAAGGTCAAAAGGGGTTAAAGGTCACAAGTGCACCTTGATTAAAATTCGACTCAAAGATAAAGAACGTAAAAAAAAAAAAACAACTAAAAAAAAACCAGGAGTTGGATAGAAGAAGAAAAGGATAATTATAAAAATAAAAAAAAAAAAAAA